>DWDX01001505.1:0-18428 GCA_018245675.1 Agara michaeli | reverse complement strand
ATTCCATTGTGGGACTTAAACGTAACTGGTGAAATGTGGGGGTGTACTACACTCCTCTGCCTACCCCTTAAGGGGATGACAGGCGTGATGTTACGTTTGTTCCAATAAACATACTAACATGTCGAATACGTGATAATTTATTAGGTTTATTATGCTCGATTAATACAATTTCTTTATTTGTGCAGCTCTTTGTTTATTCATTATCATGCAATAAATGCACCTTACTCCACTTGCACTGTACTACAAGCTATCTTGCCTTTAGCAACTAAAGTGATAACTTAAATAACCCTTTTGATGATAAAGTCATTTTTCTACCGAAAGGTTACATTACAAGGTCTCGAACATATTACTGAAACGATTTATTAAACAAATAGTCACTATTATAATACCACTTTTTAAAATAAATAAAGTAACCTTTAGAATAGGTAGCGAAAAGATTAGTAGATAATATGTTGCGATCTTTCAAATTCCCTAAGGTGCATATTATCATAATTGGCAATTGTTACTTTAAAAAAAAAATCTAAGTTTGTAGAATCTAACGCCATACTTTCGCTACCAGGTACTAGTGGTTAATAAATTATTATTATACAGTATTACAGTGCAAATAATTCTCTCCTTAGCAAGTATAAATATTTATAGCATTTAGGAGAAATAGATAAGAGCAAAAACCTGTTGTCTTATTAATCTTATTTTTTCAGCCAATTATCCTTTAGAAGTAGTACAATCATTGCCGCCCGATTTCAATCCCGGAGTATACTATGGATGGGCACAAGTGGACTCCGGACCGGTCTACGAAATGGTCACAAACATCGGATGGTGTCCTTTTTACCAGAATAAACAAATGTCTGTGGTAAGTTAAATTGTTATTATTTACCTCCATTATATTACGCCAGATACGTGTGCAAACAGCGAGCATCCAATGCCAAATATCACTAATATCTCTGTAGTTATTATAAATTGAAATTAAAGTAAACTTGACTATATTGTTTTTCCAAAATTTTCAATTTTTTATTTTCAGGAAACTCACATCATGCATAACTTTGAAAACGATTTCTACGGAGCGTGTTTGAAAATTTGTGTCGTTGGTTATTTGAGACCAGAGAAAAATTTCAACTCCGTAGATGATTTAATATTGGCCATCAAACAGGACATCTCCGATGCGGGAGTTAAATTACGTGAACCCGCCGCGTTGAAATTTAAAACAGATGTATTCTTCTCGAATAATAATTAAAATAAAAAAATAAAGTGTTGTGTAACTTGTTGTAAATGCATCGATACAATATATTTATAATTTCCTTAAGTTCCTCTCTTATCAAAACAACAAGGGACACTTAAACTATCTTAGTAAATAAGGATCTATAATGGAACTTTGGCTTTTAGAGTGCGCTATAACATGGGTTTCTTCAAACATAGCGTTCAAAGGTTCTTTCAAGGCAGTCAACGCACCGCTAGCTACTCTGGTGTTGCAGGTAGATGTCTCTAGGCGACGGTGACCACTTACCATCAGGTGGGCTGTCTGCCTGTTTGCGGTGTCCTTCTGTTATTTAAAAAAAAACAATTTTTGTATAGTAAAAAGGCAGACAGTCCACGTGATTGCAAGTGGTACCTGTCATCTAGACAGATGTCATCAGAGGAGTTGCCTGCTTTGGAGGAACCTGTTAATGCTTCCAGTGAAGAATCCCATGTCCCAGTTGATCAAAAGAGAATGAAAAGAAACCACTTGATATTGTTGAATGTATCTTGTATTAGTGTAAAAATCAGTTACAATGAGAAAATTTCCAAGAATTTTATCATGTGATACTTTTGTAAAGATGATAATATATTAAACTTATTTTACATAAAGTTTTTTCTTTAAGTATTAAAATGGTAAGTCCAAAAAAACATCTTGCCCCCTTCGAAAAAGCCTTTATTTGTAATGCTGTAACAAATCCACTAAATTAGTAAAATGTCACTTATTCTTATAATTGGAAATAAAATGCAATCTTAAATTATGGCTCTCTCTCCAGGTTCACTTAGTGTTGTTTTCTTCTAAATGAACATCCTGAAACAAAATGCAATTATCATAAATCACTGTTGCTATGCTACAATAACTAAATATAGAAAACTGGATTTTGATATAACCGAATTGACAGATATACACTAGTTATATTTAGAATGCGTGTAGGTAACTCCTACTATCACACCATACTGAAAAATGGTTGTTAACAATTTTATATATTTCCTAATACGATCCAACCATATAGATTAGCGTAACAGGGTTTGATTTTTTTTACCAATATTACCCTATTTGCAGTCTGGTAGCTCTGGCAGGTGATAATACAAAACTGGTTTATTTTTAGAAGAGGCCGATGCTGTTGACTTGCTTGCTAAATGGTTATATCTGGCAGTCAAGCCGCATTTCAAAGTTGGGTCAATGGTTAACCAACCCATTTTGTTATTAAATGTTACATAACTATCACAAAATTTATTTGAACACCATGTTGTAATTTAATAATAATATGTTTAGGGTATATGTATATTTGAACTGCTGCCACAATCTAACTGTGCACATTGACATACTTCATATTTTACTTCCTTAATATATACAAGGATTCATAGTTTGCAGCGGTCAAACAAGTTGTGTAGCTATCATCACTATAAGATATTACTTAGTAAACAACATGCTGGCCTAGATGACATTTTCAATTTCCTCAAGCTATTACAGGGCACTGATTTAGATTAGAAAACACTTTGGATAGCTAAGCACAGTGAGTAATATATTGATCCAATGATGATTTGAAATAGTTCTGGTAAATTTTCTTACAGAGAAAGATTGATAGACTAAATCTCCCATTTCCCTAGGCAATAGTGCATAAACATTTGTCTTTGTAATTAAAATTTTAATATCGAAACATTGAAAAACTCCATTGTTTTCATATGGGGAAATTCAAATCAAGTGTTTTCAATAAAGCAGGTGAAATCGCTCAATAATTAATTTATGAGATCCTGCTTCACTTTATCATCCTCAACCAAGGAACCTGTATACTGTTACTATCTATGAGTATGTATATTTGTCTGTATCAATACTACTGCAATCAATATTAACTAGCAAGCAACTTTTTGTGATATCCTTGATGTTCTTTGAGGAGTGCGAAGTCTGCCGATCTACACTTGGCCAGCATTGTAGACTATCACACTGAAATCTTCTCATTATTACAAAAGACCTGTGTCCCCTAAATATGGTCAACGTAAATGAGTACTTGAATGCACAGATAGACAAAGAGATTCTCTTCACCTGCACTATATTGTAGAACTTTAATGAGTTCTCTCTAAACTTACAATTCAGCAGCCTTCATCGATTCCATTCCAAAACTTAGTGTTTTACGTTACTTGTTTTAAATGTAATTATGAAAATAATAAGAAGCACCATACTTCGCACTATAATTTAGTGACCGGACAGGCAATACCAAAGTAAGTTGTACTAATAAAACCTTTTTACTATTAATAATATATATTATTTTACCTAACGGAACCAGCTTGGGTATAAAAGTATTAAGTGGGCCACGAAGGGGCAGTGTGAAAAGACCATGCCACGGCAGAACAATATTTGAGAAACAATGGTCTAAGGAATAGAAACCCTCTAGACTTGTCTTTGTTGTGCAATGTCAATGGACTTGTCGGGCATATTAATTCCAACACTCAGTGTATCGTTAATCTGTCATTGCTTGATTAATCATCGTTATCTATACAAATAAGTTTCGCAAAACAGGAGATTGGTTATGAACTGTACTTTTATAATTTAGCAATATACATGTAATGTAATTTGAGATGCCTATATATTAATATGTATACATTTTTACACTGTTGCAATTTGTTGCACAATAATCACTAATCGCATAAATAATTGTGCAATCTTTTTCCACATATAAGATTGTGCAATTCCAATATGTAAATAAATAGGACTTAAAATGTTTTTAATTGCAATTAAAAATTGACAAATAAATAAATTTAGTAACATCTGTGTCAGTACTTGTTACTGTAATCAAATTCTCCATTTATTGCACAATACATAAAACACATATGTTGTTTATTTACACAATGTTTAATAATACTGGAAAGTATTATACAAACATGTTCTTAATTGAATACAATTAATCATTTATTTATTACAAGCATTTAGATTATATAAAAGATATTTTTATTATTCTTTAAGTTACACAGGCTTTTGTATTATTTTCACTGGGAAATTTACAATGAAATTTACACACAACCTGTTGCATATGCAAAAAATGGACAACTAACTGAATATGTATTTCATTACAGACTATAATTTTCATAACATATCATTTATATTTTATAAAAAAGTAATCTTTGATCTGATCATTGTCTTAAAATAGGTGCTTATAGAAAATCGTTAAATGAAACCGTACCTTCAGTTAGTCTAGCGCGGCCCCCCGTGGGCTGGCAGAGGATTGTGGAACATCCCGCGCAGACTACCACTCTCTGAGCATGACTGAATACCGTAGTGATTTTGTAGCAGCCGGGGCACTTAACATCCATGAAGTACGAGTTGGGATGCGGCACCAGCCTCTTCAGCTTGTGCTTCCTCCTCTCGGACGCAGGCGTCGGGTGCAGTAAATCAATTGCGAGCTGGAATTCACGAATAGGTTATTTGTAACACTATCATTTGTCACATCTTGATTTCTAGAGTTGCACTTGTTTAAAAATACACTCGCAACAAATCACACGTATATTTTCATTTGGAAACATCCTAGCACATGGAAGACGGGATTTGTGTCAGACATGCACGATGTCAAGTTCTGCCATGTGTTTATCTTGTTTTGCGCATAATTTATATTTTCCACCAATAATGGCACGATGTATGTTTTGTTATAGATTTGCTTAAGAGCATCAAAATCACGAAATCATTACTCATAAATGTTTAATTTTAAGTTATTTTCACGATAATACACACCGGCATGGTTACAGCTTAGATGCAGAACCGGAAAAGGAAAAACGTTTTATGTGCCAAAGACAAGAGCGACCCAAAATATAATGGAGTGTTTGCGTTTAGAAATTGTATTGCGTTAAAAATTAAATACCATGGTAATTTTACTTGTTGTTTTATTGGATTTTACGTTATTTAAATTTGTTTTTTTTTATCTATTTTTTATCGTTTTACACTTTTGACCTCGGGTCAGCTCATAAAATGAAATGGTCATAAATTATAATTATAAACATTTGATTTTAAATAAAAAACACATTACTTTGTAAAGTCATGTGTACTAGAATTGCAATCCGTCTCCTACGCAGGAAACTGGAATCTTAAAACATAACTTAAGGGTAATATTTTGAAACTACAAAAAATGTTGGAATCCAAATACATGAAGTTTTATTTCTCATATACACTATGGATTGATATGTGCTAGTAGAATAAAGGGTGGTTTTCCACTGATGGCTTCCTGAATATGAATAATTTGGAAAAACGTGTCCATTGTAATTTTACATTGACGCGTAACTGAATAAAAAAATGTAATGCCTCAAATTTTAATAAAAAACTCATCTCTTGTCTCTGTTCAGTGTCAATTTGACGTCGCATAGATAAAATAAAACAAAAAATTAAAACATTACGAACGAACTACTAGGCAAGGTTATGTTCATTCTTAAGCGATATTAATTCATAATATAAATATATGTATACAATTTATGTGAATTTTTAAGATAATCACAGTGCGTATCAGTTACGCAAATAGCTATATATTACAACTACAACTATGGCTGACGAAGAATACGAGGCGGAAGATCCAGGTGCAGACTACGATGATATTGCTGAAGAAGATGACAACATTGAAGAAACGGAAGAACAGGAGGAAGATGGGTACAATGTGCAATGTGTAGCGCCGGGTCAAGCCGGTGGTGGCGTTGAGAAATCGAAGCGGATCACTACACGATACATGACAAAATACGAACGTGCTAGAGTTTTAGGTAAGCAGCGTAACTAATGGATTAAATGAAGAATATCTCTTACATGAACAGCTTAACCAAATGGGTTGCTCAGTGAATAGTGATAGTTGCATATGTAGATATGCAGTAACTTCGTAACGTTATTATGTTAAATGTGAAGTTTTAATAGGCGAAGCTGTAAACAAAAACATTCAAAATTTTATTATTCATTATGTACAGGTATTTCGTTTTAATTTCATCATTTCTAGTAATATAAAATTGCAAAATGTAAGTCCACTCCAAACATTGTAGGGCCGGTCTCACAAATGTGACCACCTGTGGTAAGGATGGGGGGCAATCAAAAATCATGAGTTTTGTGTGACACAATTTATGGATGGCTTCGTATATAGCTTGTAATTCTCATAACAAATATGAAGTACAAAGAAACTGACAATTTTGTAGCTATTTATTTATTATGTATTAACTTTTCTGCCGTCACATATACAGATCTGCAATGAAAATGCTTTGTGAACAATTTCATATCAAACATGAAATTTATGTTGATGTTAACATATATATACACAAAGATAAGCTCTTTTATATATGAAATACTTCCTTACAAAAACTTTATAGCAATATATTTTCAGGTACCAGAGCTTTACAAATAGCTATGTGCGCTCCAGTCATGGTGGAATTAGAAGGAGAGACAGACCCCCTACAAATAGCTATGAAAGAACTGAAGCAGAGAAAAATACCAATTATCATTAGAAGATACCTTCCTGACCACTCCTATGAAGACTGGAGTATTGATGAACTTATCATTGTGGATCATTAGAATATAGTTAAATTTAAATAATATAACATTTTCTTAAATAAAAGTTATTTTATTTACCTCTAAACACTGTGTAAATATTATTCGGAATATATTATGTATAATGTTAATTGCATTATCAAGTTAATTGAATTACAAGTGCTGGTAATTGTTTCAAGAATGTAAAATATCCAGCTGAAGATTACTATAAAATGTTAACGATTTGCCCATCAGATTGAAACATTAAAGGATTTTGGGTAATGTAACATGGTACTATGTTTTTTTCTCTCGGCTCGTATAGTGTTCCAATTCTGCCGTAGTCTTTCTCTACTACGGTGGCCAAGGCTGATTGGCAGACTACACACAGGTAAAGAAAGATTTCATGTATTAGGAAGTATTCTAAGATATGCAGGTTTTTTCACAATGATAATTGTTTTACCATTATAGCGAGTGATATCTAGTTTTTAATTTATAAAATGCACGTAACTTTGAAGTCAGGTGCGCGCGAAGACTTGAACCCAAACCCCCGGAGCAAAAGAGAAATTCGAACCACTACTATGGCTATCTGTAGGAAGGGCAAAATATGTATGATATATGAAAGTTCATATTTCTTTAGTTGCAAATGTAAAATTAGTATGTAGGCTTATTGTTGGATGCAAATGCTTTTTGTATCGCTCTTTTTTTAAACTAAATAATAATAAATCCAATGAGTTGAAACATTGTACGTATGCTTGCAATATTTGAAGTTAGATATGAAAAATGGGTGTTTTGGTTCAAATTTCGTATTAACGTCGGTGCAACCCGAGTACAAGAGATAAATATAAAGAGATTTTAGTATATCAGTTTCGCCGGTATCGGTCAATTAGAAAACAGTGTTATATTTATACAAATCGACATGGAATTGTTGGCGATACCTCGCTTCAGATCTTTCAGTTGCAGGGAGAGACGTGAACCGAGCGGCCGGGTAAATACATGGGCAACGGCCAAGTTACTAATGCATATATGAAAATACGAGAAAGTGTCATGTATCTACCTACACTATTTATGTGTGTATAGAGGATAGATACTAAGATCTCTCGTATTTTTAAATGTTGAGACATTAAGATCTGATAGTATATGAATGCCAATTGTTTCGTCTATGTCCAATGAGTATTATAGATAATAGAAAAAGAGATGGCAGTAATTTAGAGTATGGCAGATTGAAATATTTACGCGAGTGGTCAGAGCCTCGTTTGTCGTGCCAACTAATTCTGAACGCCAGCATGTAGTATTAATCAATTTCGAATACTTGTGAGTAACTTATCTCCGTTAATTAATTACTAAAAATTTGTAGCTGTTGCCTAGTGCGACACTGTAAATGGATAGCAGATCATTATAAAATGAAACAACTTGCAACTTGCAAGCTGGTAGTATGTAGTATAAAATTGGAATCCCGTAGTAGTTGATTTTAACCACTTCATATCATACGACTTATTGACAGGCGTTGTGGTCGAGCGGTAAGGGTCCCTTATTGCAAAACCGGAGGTCGTGGGTTCGATTCCCACCCAGGACAAATATTCGTGTGTTGAGCCTATTTGTTTGTGCTGTATCTGGGCGTAATGAAACTATTTATATAACTATTATATCGTATATATACATGTGTGTGTGTGTGTGTGGAACAGGTTACCATGACGCTGGCATTCAATTGCCTAATTTGGAATGAGACAGCAGTCTGTGGAATTGTTAATATTATTATACGTTAATGATTGATATCTGGCCATGCTGGATATTGAAGATATTCGGTAATATTATCGTCAAAAACAGATATTCAAATAATATTGGGTTTTACTCCATTAACAATAAGGTAGGATTAGTAATGTTTGATCTAGGTTCCAATAATCATGCAATAGATTACAACCTATATATAATAGCCATGATTAATGTGTTTTGATTGGAAAAACGTGTACGATTTTATTAGGCAGCTTTTAATCCGCATCGTGCATGAGGGTTTTCGTGCGGATGCGCCCGCAGCGTCCAGGCTGCCCGCCGCTCCCCTCCGGCGCCCGCTGCGCTTGGCACGGACACTGGGCTGAATATCACTGAATGTTCCGCGCGGGGAGCGCCTTGCTCGCGCGCCAGTACCCCTCCGACCAGCGATGCTGTGCTGTCTCCGGAAATAGAGTACGTTCGACCGCCAGTTGCAGTATCGCCTACTATTCGATACCGCATTCTACAACCGTTTAAATTGCGGTTAAATAGTACAGTGGCCTTTGAGCGTTTTAAGTGTCGGCATGCTTCTAAATAATTTCGCTATCTCCCTGGACACTTTTAACCGCAATTTAATGGTCGGTGATCGACGTGAATTACACTCCAAGAGATTGTAAGTCACGTTAGATCACCAGCGAATTTTCTGTTCAGTGTACTTAGATGTGCATCGTATCCGTAGATCGACCGATCGAGTGCGCGAGTGTGAGTGCAAATGACTGATAGCCCGTGTTAACGGGCTGGACTTCAACAAAATGTGGACCAAAAGATTAACGTTATGGAGGTTTATGTTGTGTATACTGTTCACCGTGTCGGCGCTCGCGCTCGCGGCGAGAGGTGAGTCCGGAGCGAGCGACGCGCGAGTGGGAGCGCTCTGCGTCACCACGCCGTGGCTATTTTCAGCCTAACTTTGCGATGAAATTATGTAAAAAGCGCGTTTGTCCGCTATTTTTGGCGATAACCTTAAGCGAGAATTGAAATGACAGAGCTCCAGTTGCCTAGATTTTATTGTTACACTGCCAGCTTGATAAAAAAAGTTGAAATCGGTGGCAGTTTCATGCAGGTTGTGTGCAGCCAGTCTAAAGGCAGCAAAGCTACACAAATAGAAATACAGGGATTTGTCGTTAAGCGTCGCCATCTTGTGAAAAACGATAGGATCGTGACGACATTATAAAAATGCGAAACGGAAATAGGTCATATAATATTTTTTTATACACCTAACTCATATTTTATGCACGTAACTAAAGTATTATACGAAATGTTTATATTTTTTATGTTAAAGTTACTGTGCAAGAGAATTGTAGGGGAACCGGGAAATCTGTTTGTGAAGGACCAGGAACTCGTTTTAGTAGTATTTTTTATTTAATAAGTTAATACGGTATTGCAATTTTCTATACATTCATAATAACAAAGTTTAAACAAATTTTTATAGTCTCTAGGTATTTCAATCATAAGGAGTATTAACCTGGTAACTGTTACCCTGCTAACACTTTTAGCATATTTAAATTTAGTTCGCTAATTCAATGACAAGTAATCTCGTACAGAAACAGAGATTATAGCACAGAATGTACCAAGGTTGAACTTTTAGGTCAGCTATTTTGAATAAGATTGTTACATTGATTGAAAGCTTTATTTTGCTGTAGCTATTATTTCTTGATATCATTAAATAAAATGACGAAAACATTACATAAGTATGTTGACTAACAGTTAGAAAATTAAAACAAGAAAAGCGAAGTTCTTTAGAACTTTCAGTCTTATATCACTCTGTTCTGTCTCTGTTTGTAACATCTTATTCATGTTTAACAGAAAGTATTAATTTCACCCGGAATGCATAAAACTAGGCAATCAGTTCAATTCCACACAAGAAACTCATTTAATATTAATGTGACTGTATCAATTGACGTCATTGTTTTGTTACCGTCAAGGTTTACATGACGGTCCCGGCACGAAAGCGGGACGTGATTTTCGCGGCAGCAATTGTCAGTATTTCTGGATCGCTTTTTTTTTTCCACAACTATTGTTGATTACAACTGATTTTATAAAAATTAATTATCTTACTTTGAATTAAAAACAGTATTATACAACTGTAAGTACATGCAGCGATTACCAGTAATGATGAAAGCGACTTCCAATTGCCAAGTATCGGTATTGGTTCTTAGTTCTGGATCTGGAAAATGCTTAAAAGCTTCTTTATCGACTATTGCTTGTTCAATCCTATTAACGTGCGTACAATATATGCACTTATTATTTATAATTACAAATAAAACTTGTCGAAATCGGGGATAAACATAAGTTTTGTTCCAAAATAATATCCCCAAGTCCAACTATATTAGCTTTGATTCAAAACGTTTGCGAAACAAATGATTACTACTTTAAAAAAAATCTCTAATAAACTATTGCAATTTAACCGATTATTCTCACAGCGTTTGTCTATTTCGATGCTGCTTTGAGCTTTGATGGTTAATGGATATGATTTTATATCTTATTATACCGCTTAAAAAGTATTATGATGAAAACTGACTTGAAGAATTCATTGAGTGCAAATCATTAGACTATGTTATATTTGAAGTTTTTATACTCACTACAGATGTTTTTATAATATTAGATATTGATTTTGGAACTACAAGATAATATACAATTTTGTTAGCCTTTTGTTATTTGTCTTTTAATCTAAACCTTGATTCAAAATCTAGGATTCACAAGGTACAAAATAGATAGGAGATGAATTGGAACATTTGCAAATAAATTACGTGTAACGAGGTATTTATTTTTATGTATACTTAAATAATGAAGTAATAGAAAACCATTAATTTGTATTCAATAGCAATTATGATTTGATGTACTAAATAGCAGACATTTTTAATTATAGTGGAACTATCGGTGTACCTTCGGAAAGTCTTAAAGTCTTCCTTTACGAATAGGCAACGGGAAAGAATTCAGAGGATAACTTTCAACAATAATCAGATCTCAAACATTGTTATAAAATACTAAATTGTAACATGCTAGTAGAAGTTTTCGCAATTCTCTTTTGCCGTGTAAATTCTCTCTACCAAAGTTTTCGAAATCCGGTAATTTTTGTATGTTTTATTATTTTCGTAGAAATATGTGGTGAAGTTTCGAAATGACCAGTTTATGGTCGATTAGTTATACTTGATGAAAAGACCTAAAGTGCTTAATATTTTGCATTTACGAATATGAAAACATGCAGAACATTAAAAACGGCTATGTCAAAGTTTAACAGCGAAAATATGTAAAGCGATAACAAAACTTTATGAAAGATGCTTAATAAATAACTAATGACAAGTTTTTATTCTTGACAATCAAATGAGCATTATGGGCTGTGCACCTTTGAATTATTCAAATTTTATTGAATTATAATAAATTCTTTAGGAGTCCCTTTTTTAACCGAATTCAAAAAAAGGAGGAGGTTCTCAATTCGTCTGTATTTTTTATTGTGCTTAGGATTCCTAATTTCTGTATTCTTTTCAGCTGATGACGATGTACCTTCAGAATCACAATGCCGTCCATATATCGAAAAAGCTTTGAAAGAACTCGAATCGGGAGATCACGAAACAGGTATTACTAGATACAATTTATTTACTGCGTAAATTTCGGAAACTAAGAAATTATAATATAGTATACTGGCCTATTAGCTTAGTTGTTATTGACTCCGACCGTTGAGTCATCGGTTGCGGGTTTGATACCCATCCAAGGCGAAGCGGCCTTAATTTGATAGGCCTCGGGTGGCAAATCTTCACGAGGACCTTGTCTATTGTGCAAAGTATGTCAATTGAAAGTAGGTATTTCTGATGATGGCTGCGAAATGATGTTGTTGCCTCTTAGTTAATACTTTTTATACAAAACTTTTTTTGTAGAGTTAACTGTTAGCTGTAATAAGGATATATACAGTTTCAAATATATACTTTTTCTACTCGGGTTATCGTTGCACTAGGCCTCTCTAAGAGCGAGGGTGGTTGTCCTGCTCGCGACCTTCTGCAACCGCTGCACTCAGAAAAAATATTTTTTATGATCAGCACGAGCTTTTTTTTGAGCCTGGGTGAAAATCAAGTATTTGTACTAATTAAGGGATACCTGTATGTTTACCAATTGTCTAGTTGCCTAAGTAGAGATTTCTGCTAATCGTTGAAAAATTATAATAAGCCATTATAAATCACAATTAAATAAAGAAATTTGTTCCACATTAATTTTTTGTACCCAGTGAACATTTTGCAATGACTGAATAGTATTATTTTTGTATCGATGTTACGTTATTATCAATTGACCACGTAAATTTTCCTCCAAGACAAAATTAACCGAAACTCCTATTTTCATAGATTCGGCGGAAAAAGACATATCCACTGAAGGAAATGTTGATGATGATAGCAAAGAGGTGACATCTACTGAAGATGGAGGAGTAACAACTGAAGACGGCAGTAAGGAGGATGCCGATAGTAAGGAAAACACAGAGGAAGAGGATGTGCCATCAGTAGAAGTAGCTGACGAGCCATATGTATCACAAGCATCTCAGGAACCCGAAGAAAGCAGTCAAGGTGAAGACGATTCAAAAGAGAATGTAACGGTAGAGAGTGCTGAAGAACAGGAAAATGCTAGCAAGGAAGACGCCGATGGAGACAGCAAGGAAGAAGCATCTGCTGAAGAACAAAAATCCGAAAATGGTCCATAAGTTTTTTAAGCCATCCTTTTTTTTTCTGAGAATTAACTATACTCAATTCTAACAAAATACTATAGTATACTAAAAATACACAGTTATGTTGTTAAAGATCTAACGCGTTAAACCACGTTTGGCATAGTACATTTTCATATATGTTTTGTAAGATCACGAACAATAGATATCAACAGTAAACGATAGCTAAGAGTCACTTAACCTTGTAAAAGGCTTGACTTGAAAAACATCTGACAGGTTTTAAGTTACTAGGGTCAGTACAAAACAAGTACTATTAACATAATATGTGATATTATCGTGTTTATACTGAATAAACGCATAAAGATCGTCATCGAATTGACTATAAATGAGGACAAATCAATGGTCAATAGAGAGTTATGGAAAGGGTTGTTGTTGGAAATCACGACAAATAATATAATCATTTGTAGTACTTAAAATCTTGCAATTATATCTTACAGAAAGTGGCGAAGACACGGCCGAACATGCTGACGATGAATCTGGTAGTAAGGAAGCCGACCAAAAAGAAGATGCAGATAGTGTAGAAGTTACTCCAGACAGTAAAGAAGATTCCAAAGAAGATGATGACGATAAACAAAGTAAAGAAGAGGAACCAGAGGAAAGTCATGAAGAAGATGCTAGTAAAGAAGCTGATCAAAGCGAGGAAGATGCAAAAGATCAATCAGAAGAAGCTGCGGATGCATCTAAGGAAGAGAGCGCTGAAGATATAAAGAGTGATACCGATGAAAGTAAGGAAGATACAATAGAAGAGAAAGACGACGATGGATCTCAAGAAAAAGCTGATTCAGAAGAAACTGAAGAGAAAGGTGATGCTAGTGGCTCTCAAGAAGAAAAAGATGACACTGAATCCAAAGAGGACGATGCTCAAGAAAAATCTGATGAACAATCTGCAGAGGCTAAAGAAGAGTCAGTAGAAAAAGAATCTGTTGAAGAAGACGCCGCTGAAGGAGGAGTAGATGAAAAATCAGAGGAAGCCAACGGTTCCGAAGAAGGTGAGACCAAGGAAGGTATAGAACAGTCTGAAGAAGGTGATTCTGAAGAAAAATCAGCTGAAGAAGACGAAGAAGGAACACCTGAAGAAGATTTATTGAAGGTATAATTGTATTTATTCTAAGTAAGCATCTAGGCAGAAACCATGAATGTAATAATATAGCATTAAAATAATGAATGTTTCATATCTATTTTTCAGACTCTGGAAATTCCAGAAAATTTGAGATCGCGTGAGCACATCGCTCAAATTTTGAGATTGGACGAAGAAGCGAGTGAAACGGAATTGATCATTGACCGATCTGCTGACATAGTTCTCAGAGATTTGAAGCGCCTGTATGAAAACTCGATTAAGCCGCTGGAAGCTCTGTATAAATACAGAGATTTGAGCAATAGACACTTTGGAGATCCTGAAATATTTTCTAAGCCTCTGGTGCTATTTATGGGACCTTGGAGTGGCGGAAAATCTAGTATCTTAAATTATCTAACTGGTTTGGAATTTACGGAATGGTCTTTAAGAACCGGTAACTAAAAAAAATCTTTGAATTGTATACTGATCTCAAAATAAAATTATCGACTTTACGAATTGTCGCATTTGTAGGTGCTGAGCCGTCTCCAGCTTACTTCAATATTCTGATGTACGGCAAAGACCCGGAGGTTCTTGACGGTACACAATTAGCCGCTGATTGGACCTTTTCAGGATTACAGAAGTTCGGTCAAGGATTAGAAGAACGCCTTAGGGGTCTGAGATACCCAAGCAAGTTACTCGAAAAAGTAAAGGATTAGGTTTTAAACAAAATATAAGTATAATTTCTAAGGAAAACACATGCGATTTCCCCAAAAACTAATCATTGCAAACATTAACACGTTTATTGCAAACTTATTAACATTAATGATTGTTATTATATGTGAAATAAAATTTTGGTTATGCATTTCCTTTCAGTTTTAACAGGTTTTCTTACATTCTTCAGGTTAATATCGTAGAAATCCCCGGCATTTTGGAAGTGAGGAAGCAAGTATCCCGTGTGTTTCCCTTCAATGACGCCTGTCAATGGTTCATCGATCGTGCAGATATCATCTTTCTTGTGTATGACCCTTCCAAACTTGACGTCGGGCCCGAGACAGAGGCTATTCTTGATCAACTCAAAGGCAGAGAATCTCAGGTTAGGAAAACTTATATCTTCGATAAAGAGACTAAAACAGTTAACACTGCGATACGTTTATAGACAATGAATAGTGTTGGCATGAGCGGCTTTATTTTTGTTAGAAATTATATCATCCATTCCTTATATAAATCCTTCAGAAATAAATTGGCAATGTTCTCGTTATCATTTAGCACACGATAGATTCAAGCCATCCAAATATAGAAAAAATGAATTATTTCTGTCCGAATGAGTTGCGCTCTATAATTTGGCATAGTGATTGATGAAATCATACATTAGAAGAATGCTCTAATAATAGTATCATATTAAATTAATTATTTGTCCATTGTTCAGTAATGTGATACACATTATACATGTATTCGCATTGCCAAGTATGTATATCAGGAGTATTTCCGTAAAGATATTCCAAAAATAAATCTACATATATGACCACCGTTTATCTAATAATTATTTTGAGACATCGAAAACAATATTAATTTGGGCGTGGATATATAATGACCAGGATTTTAGATGCAGTTAGTTCTGTATTCTGTACTAAATAGAGTTTACAATTTTATATGATACCCCTATAATGAATGGTATGAAGCTAACATTTTGGAAACGTCAGTTACCTAGTCGCTGTTTCTGGTTTTTTAAAACGTTTTCCAGTTTAAAATGAGTAACTAGTCATATCGCTGTCACTGATTATCTTCATGAATTCGCCCGGTAATTGAATTCGACTTGTCGTTAAAAGCAGCTATTTTTAATATTCGATATTTCTCGCCTAAATGTTGCGAGAAACAAGTCAGAGATGGTAATCAACTAAGGTACATTAGTGTAAGATAAGTGGAGATGGGTAACGTGACGAGTGGTATCCAAATGTGAGTAGAGTAGAAATTTAACGAATGCGTTATACTTATACAGACACGCATCGTTCTGAACAAGGCGGACATAGTGAAGCCGGAGGAGCTGATGCGTGTACAGAGTGCTCTTATATGGAACATCTCGCCGCTGATGAGTTCAGCGCAGCCTCCGGTCATGTACACGGTGTCACTGTGGTCGATGCCGTACGAGCCCAGCGCGCCCGCTCGCCTGCTGCAGGCTCAGGAACGGGAGCTCCTGCGCGACCTGCGGCAAGCCATAGACAAGCGCATTGAGAACAAGATCGCCAGCGCTAGGAGATTTGCGGTAAGGTCACGACTATATGAGGTAAACCAAAAGAAATTCATTCGAATATCTCTTTTTTCAGGACCAAATGTAATAAAACATACGTGAGAAAATGTTTCAAAACCTTAAGTTCATTATTTTCAGGTTCGCGTTAGGAATCACGCTAAGATGGTAGATTGCTACCTAACAACGTACTATAATCACAAGACTATTTTCGGCAACAGAAAGATTATCGCCGACGCCATTATCGATAATCCACAAAACTATCACATTTATGAGGGTCTCAGCACGCTCACTAATATTTCTAGGTCCGTATGTCTTTTAGTTATCTGCTTATGTAATTTTTTTTCTATTCACCAATACTCATCATTCTGTTTTTAATTACTTTTCCCCAGGTATGATCTTCCCGACCCTGAAACGTACAGAGATTTCTTCAGACTAAATCCTCTATATGAGTTCCAGCAGCTATCGGCTACGTGCACGTACTTCCGCGGCTGTCCCATCACCAAGCTCGACGTAGCCATCGCCTACGATTTCCCCGAGCTCGTCGGCAAATACAAAAAGATGGTGGAGACCGCCACGCCCCAAGGCATGCCCAAGAGTTGAGACCCCTATCTATTATAAACCCGCTTTTTATTTTAGTAATTTGGAATAGATGATTTTTGTTTTGGGCACATAATGCATTTGTTGTTCTAATTGGGCGTCGAAATACTGTTAAAAAGCATTTTATAATCGATCGTTGTTATATTTATTTTGCTTAAACATTCGCTTATTCCTGGTTTTGTCGTGAATGGTGTCGGATGATTTATGTATTACTTTAAGACTTTTTTATTTATGCGTTTATTAGTGAATTTAGAAAAGTGCAAGACAATATTTCCAATTTCCTAATTAACACTGTCTTTTTATACAAATGTCAAGAATATATTTTTTAATAATTCTAGTCATTACGTTAAAGTTTGATAGTAAAGTTGTTATTTTATTTATTGGGGTGAGTTCCTAGAACACTAGGATTAAGTACCTAATACTCAATGTAATGCGGTCTCTATCCTGATTGTTATCTATTTTAGAATGAGACGCAATGTAACTATAAAGATAATAAAATAAAGTATGTTTTTACATTGTTTTCATTTAATGCATCTTATATAAACATTTGTGAGTACCCGAGGATCTTAGGTAAGAAATTGAGATATCTACATACATAACGCAATCACTTTTGTCTGATAAATGTGGGGAGTTACATAACTTCCAGGCTTGCGACTTATGCTACAATTTAAAAAAAAAAGCTGGAAGCTATTTATTAGTCTATAAATTTTATTCATAAGACTATATAAATTTTATTAATAACCAAAAATATATAAATTACACAAACTGTTAAAAACAGTGATAGATATAAAATAATAAAAGCAAAAGCGCTGGATCCTTTTAGATATCAACCTATGTGTAATAAGGTTACCAGTAGTTCATAAATATACGTAAATTGTGGATGCTTTCTTGAAAATTTTTGCTATAAATTTTTAAATCTAACTGTGTTATTACATTTATTACACTTCGAATGCGCTTTGGTGTGTTTGGTATAGGCAGATTTGAGCTCATATATCCATGTATATTAGGTATATTAGGTAGGTATTAGGTAACTCTTAGGTAACTACAAGTAGATACCTAAGAGTTTTTACAATTTCCAAATAGACTACTTGTAAATTGTAATCTGGTATACTTACAACAGTTACAACATCACCATAGAGGCATAGATAATAAATAAATTTGTTATATATACTTACATTCGTAATACGAATATCGAGCCTTTACATTTTTCCAATAATTATATTATAGTCGAACTAATACTTGACTACATAAGAACATAATTAGAAGCACTCAACCCATAATATTACAGGTAACCATAATTAACACATCTTTAGAATACGCAATAACTACTCTCCTCTTCCCGCCTTAAACC
>DWDX01001504.1:0-18435 GCA_018245675.1 Agara michaeli | reverse complement strand
TTAGGGGTTGAATTTCATAAAATCCCGTCTTAGTGAGCACTTACGTCCTTAAAAGAACCCGCATGCAAAATTTGAAATTGCTAGCACTTGTCGTTTCTGAGATTTCGTGATGAGTGAGTGAGTGACCTTTCGCTTTTATATATACAGATTGAACCTTAATACATTACAATTGAAACGTTCTTTATGATGATCATCGGTAGCCCACATCAGTCCACTGTTGGACGTGAGCATAACGTACAACACTGAACCCTTTCCTCAGTTTTTCTCATCCAATTTGAATAATTTTAATATTCAAATTGCGTTGTAAGTGATCCAGTCGAGTATAAACAAGATAATGCAAACAAATGCGGGAGTCGAATCATTCATCACGGATAATTTGGTGATTAATCTGCTATCTCCGATCTCTGTCTAGATTAGCGTTATTAATGAGGAGTGTATCCAGATCTATTTGCTAACGCTTGACAAATATCGGTTTGGCCATTGCTTTGTAGCAGTACCAAGATTAAATTGACAAGTGACAAATGAGATCATAGAATAAACAGATATTATTAAGAGGCAGCATGTAAAGAGATAGACAAGATAGAATGGCAACACTGAGTTTTGATTTCCGATCCGGTAAAGGAAAGTGAATTTATGCATAGAAGAGCAATAAAATTAGTGCTGACCAGTCGTTTTAAGTCAACAATTAGATTTAATTGTTTTTTTTTTGAATTAGAATTTTATAGAAATAAATTAACAGTAATGTAACTAAACAAAATAAGGTGGATGCTTCTACATCACAGAGTAATCTCTGTGATGTAGAAGCATCCACGTGAACTGTGTTCGTTTGGAGCTTATCAAGACTTCTTTTGTGCTTAAGTTTGTTTCTCATTTTATTCGTCTCATGTATTATTCTCATTATTTTCGTCTTTACTAGCACTTTCTGACATAATCGGTTTATAGGTTTTCTCTGCGCTACACTGCTATCTGTATTTATCGTTTTGTTCATCTTTCTTAAAAACTTTTAAAAGGTTTTGTTTCTAATGGCAATTTTTGAATTTTCTCTCATACTTTATCACAATGTCGTTGTGCACGACATGAATATAATGTTATTGTTTTTAATTAATTAATATAGACGATTGCAAGGCAGCGACAGAGAGTACAGAAATAGTAAAAAGGTCTGGGTGGTAGTTGCTCTGTGTCAGTGTTGCCCGCCGAAAATTGGCCCGAATCGAAAAGAGACATCGCTTCGAAGAACTAAACTACAAGGATCGCTCTCTGCCGCTGTCCGCGCAATATTTGTGAATAACAAATTATTGGTTTTATTCTCACTTACAATCGATCATATAGGTAGATATAAACCAGCATCCATTCGCAACAGTCGTTATTATTCTACTTATTTTTCGCCACACGTTTGTGATGGAACTTCATGTCTCCAGGTTATGGTAAATGATTTGCTTTTGGTCTACATAGGCCATTACTAAGGAATGAATCTACAATGCTTGAATGAAGGACTCTTGAAACGATAATAAAATAAACCTTCATGCTTACTATTTGTCATTTCATTCGAAATTAAGAAATCTGTACCCATTACCGCAATTAATTAAAATAAAGATTAAAATTTTCAATCTGATCTCGTTAATTTAATTTTAATCAAACATAAAAAAAAATAAAAAATCATCAACTCCAACTCTTATCAAATCTCATTATACTTTAAGGTCTTATTTAATCTTATTTTCCTTCTTAATCCTAATAAATAACATTGTGAATTAATGTTAGTAAAAGTTGTAGTCAAACAAGAAAATTGCATACCCCATAAAGACTCTCTATACTTATTTTTTTTAGTGAGCTATACTTTGGATGTATACCTGCTACAGTTATACCTCCGTATAAGCCGTTTGTGGATTATTACAATTAAATTTCACTTCTTACTTTTACAGAATGCTCACTAATTTTCTCGTTACGTCTACAATCAATATTATGTCGACTGACTTGACAAATTTAAGCATGAAAAGCTTCGAAGGAAATAATAATATATTCCCGTATATTCTCCTCCTGAATACAGAATTGCATACCGTCGCCAAGTTAACGACTTGTTCACCTGAAGGTTTCAGGCGATATACGATGATTACAAAAAAATAAACATAAATAAGTATTTATTGCACTGAAATAAGAATTATTATATTAATTTGGAAGACTAACTCTTTTTTGTGGTTAATTTTCAATTGTTTCATTTTCTGAAGCTTGTATATTCTGTCACCACGAAAATTTTGCCACCACATCTGACACCAGACACTAGATTGAACACTAAGTAGTGTGTTAAATGGAGGCTCGTGTTCCGGTTGCTCGGCGAAAGAAATCTTCCCCCGTTCCCGCACCCTCTGGAACGCGTCCCTTAATCCCAAAACGGGATGATTAATGATCAAGATTAAGGCGTTATAAATGATAAGTGTATTCAGTTCCACTCGCCGTGTCTCCCGAATGACTACTTTCTTTCGCATTTTAGGAATCGCACACACGTTCAGTGAATAAAATAGCCTTAATAAACGCGCGGACTTTATCCGTGAGACTTCGTTGTACATAAAAGTATATATTATAAATGAGATAAGTGAACTTTTATGGAAATAGGAAAAATATCACTTATATGTATATTTATTTAATAGTTTTATGTGTGCCCGGTGCATGGCAATAGGCTCACCACCTATTCCATTGTGGGACTTATACGTAACTGGTGAAATGTGGGGGTGTACCACACTCCTCTGCCTACCCTTTAAGGGGATTACAAGCGTGATGTTACGTTTTTATATCTCTACATATAACATATCTGCTATAAGTACATATGTCAATGAATGTAAATTGATTGAAATATAATTTATACATGAACTAATTTGTTTTATTTCATGATCTACCTAGGAGACGTCCTAGAATATAGTATGAACCAAATAGTTGCTTTATTTTTTTCCTATTCAGATAATTGTATACCAATGTTTTTTTTTATCAAAAAAGTTGGCAACCCTAGGTGCAATTGATTTCTGCGTATATGTTCAGAATATAAATAATAAACAATAGTAAACGAGGTGCGGCCTAGGTATATAGGGGCCATCTGTAATAATGAGAAAAAACAAAGTGGATTCTCTAAAGATTTAGTCAGCTTTAGCTAAACAATTGTTAGGACTATTCGTCAAAGTTCAACGAGTTTACCCCGTGATGTATTGCGAGATTATTCAATGAGTGGATAAGTAAAGTGCGTAAATATGAAGTACACGTTTTTGTACCTACTTTCCTCTTTGTGTTGCTGTAGCCTCGCGCAATAATTGCGAACGTTGCTTCTGCTCTTGTAGAGAGTATTGAGATATGTTAAACTTTTATAACATCAAATGAACATCGGCACGTGCGCTACCAAAGTGCCCTGAACAGATCTAGTCTGTGAGGTTGTAAATAAAATGCTATAAATAAGGGATCCGGACAAGCATCGTAAACAGTGAGTCATATGTACGTACTTTCTTTCGGGGAATTCTACACGGTGAGTGTAAGCGAGACAAAACTTTAAATTTTTACATCCTGATGCAGACTCTCAGTTACGTAACTTTAGTGTTTCGAAGAATATGTCGCAAAGAATGCCATCATAGAAACCTTGTACTGAAAGTGGTAGGTGATGTTCTGAAAAACAAGGCTACGTTTCTTTTTCACAGTACGTAAGTAATATATACCTACTTTTTCAAACCATGATATAATATTTTATCGGTATCTACATTTTAATTACTTTGTGACAAATGCAACATACAACTATACAAGTTTTACGAGTGTTCCCATAAAAGACTTCAACGAGACATGAGCGAGCATTGAAACGTTAAACGTATGACTATTCATGAAAGAATAGTAACAGATAGTTGATATTCAGGTACATGTGACCATTATACACTAATGCCCAGAAGTAGCTTTGTCTGATCAACTTTCTCTTGTCGCCTTTTTGTATTCTGGAATAAAAATAGCAAACGGAAATACACGCAACAGTGGTATCTGAATCACGTTATATCAAAAATATTCAGTTCTAATTAACATTCGTTAAAATACCTTGCTATGCTAGGTGACTATTCTAAACTGCCTTTGGTAAATTCTTAATGACTCGCGACTCCCTGTAAACCGTGACATGTCACCGCTGAATAGGTGCAGGGACAGATAGAATTCAGTTGCCTTCGAAAATAATTCAGGTGCCTAAATTATCAGTAGGAACTATAATAACAACCTTTATTGGCCTCTTATTGGCATTTTTGTTTGTTATTTTCATGTAAAATGTGTTAGTAGGCTAGTGTATTATGTTAGCAGTGTCCCTTTTTTACACCTCACCGTAGTCGGGCTCTATTAGAGAGTCTGGTAATATTTGTCAATTTACACATGTTCGTCCGGGGGTAACTGTAAACTTGGAATGCGAGCTTGGCTTGACTTACTTCTCTCCTTATTAAATCTGTTTTACATAAACCGTAGAGTCGTAGTGGTCGTAATAGGTGTACCACTTAATATTAAAGACAGATCGCTAACTGCTTACTATGAAGTTATTTCTTTACTTATAAGTAAAATGTATATTTCACTTTCAGAGAACAAAGTGAAACAAAATTCAAGGTTTAGTAAAAAAGCTTCGGTGATAAACAATGGAGCTTAATTGGAGCTACAATTGTGTTAGAAAAAGTCTTTATTATTAAATAGCATGTTTAAATAAAAAATTAAATAATCAAAAATTAATTTGTTACATACATTTTGTTTCATTTTCTAGGACACTTGTAGCATCGAGATGGTCGCTTATACGCTCAGTGTGTACCTATAATTTAATAAAGAAACATTCGAGATTTATCATCTTGCAAAGTATTTGTAGTGATGTTAGATTACTACTAATATCTGTTTGTGAACTCTACTGCGGTTTGTTTGGTATGTGATTGCAAATTAGGTGTAGTTACATCTGAAAGATTGCTATGCTACAAACGGAACTGGAGGGAATTGGGACGCGCATTCGTTTGACCCCTCCACAGTTTCTAAGACAACCGCAGCGAGGGCGGTTCCGATGGTTAATTCCATTCGTTATTCAGGTACGAGGTCATAACCCTCATAATATTAGAAAATTGTTGCTTTTATCTTTCATCTTTTCATATCCACAATTTTTCATGTATTTTCTTCTGGACCCTACTAGTCAACTTTTTTACTGGTGCTTCAAAAAGTTCTGTATCTAGTATAACTACATAATATATAACTTTAATGGACAGTAAATTTCATTTCAATTTTATTACTACTGTACCTACTGGCGGCATATATTATATGTACAGAAAAGAACGTGCATAATTTCTTTTTATATTTGTTCAAAAAGCTAGTTATTAGCCATTAATAAAACGTAACATAGCGTATCAATTGTATGCAGTTTGCTGCTTTACATGCATGAAGGAGCAATATTTGCATGAGAGTAACAGTCACGTGTGTTCATTGCACTCGGCGATCGTTACTAGTAATCTTAACAATTAGTCGTTTCGACAGAGGATAATACACACAATATGTAGTGTGTAGTTTATACCAATCTGCAGTATGTACGTACCTAGTCCGTCTTGAATTTATAGGTTTTAGTAAACGACCTAAAAAGCTGATAGCAGATATTAATGAGGTCTGATTTATTGACACATGTAGGTAGAAAAGTTTCACTTAAATTATATCGTGAATGAAATAAAATGATCTATTTTCATACAGGTAACAAGTTGCCTTATTTTTTGACCCAATGCGGTCTTACATCTAATTAGATAAGTACAGTGCCCCATCCGCAGATGGCGCGGCTTTGTTTTTTCCATAATTATTATGGAACGGTTAACTATGTATTTTGTTTCATTATCCATGACACAGATTTAAATGTTCATGGTAAGTCAATTACACGGTCCATGCGTGTTAAAGTATCTACTCTGTATCTAGAAACAAAACAAAAACGCGGTTCCGGTACAAAATTTAGAAAGAGAAATCGTCCTAAGTCTACTACATGTTTGAGACATTCGTTATCAAGTCATTTGGAGCGCAAATAAATGGAGGAGGTGAATAAAAGACTTTTTCGAAATAAATAATAATATTATCAACTATAAACGATGCGATAGTGGGCCAGTGGGGCAGCGAAATGTTGGCTTTCGTTCTTACTGGTCAATGACAGGCTATTATCGAGGCAGTGTGATGACCTAGAAGGACACGCCGCATTCCGATTACCTTAGCAGATAGAAGCGGCCGCGTATCATTGTTGATTCGGGTAGGTAATGTGCCACGGAAACGCCGTGACGTACAGAATATGTGCATGCATTTTATTTCGCGTGTAAGCAAAAAGAATTCGCACCTGAAGGTGCTGTAACAAATTATTATTTCTCTTCAATCCGTTCCACACTAAAATGTGAAATTAGCACGCAAACAGTTTGCGTTGAATTCTCAGTGGTAATGCTGTGAGGGCATGACGGTGTATTTCTATAGCTTAGAGAAATAAGGAAAGAATATATTTTTAACTTTAAGTTTTATAATTTAAGGGAATAGGAAAGAGTCATGCAGTTCGTTTGATAAATTTATGGCCCTTACAAATCATACATACTTTTTCTTTGACCACGGTGGAAACCTGCAAAAGGTACCACGGCGCCTTGGGACAGACTCTGAGTAATTTGGGAATCTTAGAATCATACGTCCATCTGTAGTAAATTTCAAATAGAACAATTAGGTAAAGCTGATTGAAGTAAAATGTTATGGTTATAGAACGGTATTGTCTCGGCATACGGAGTACGGGTCGGCCGCCAACTATTTAGCCTGTGGTTTAAGGAAGACAATTGAAATCCGTTTGATTTAGATGGCCCAGGACACAATGTAGCAGCGTCCATTATAGAAGGCGTACGGCGGTGGACCTACAAAAGCGGATAGATGTTTTGAAACATATAAAAGCATGGCTGGGTCGCCACACACTCGGTTCGATTGCTCATTGCTTAAACACTGTTGATTAGCGACATATGTAGAGGCAACTCTACCTTTTATTCATATTGTCAATTTAAAATTTTATCTTTCGCTTTGTATGCGCTATTGCGTACATTGTGCACTATTATTATAATGGAAATCTCTTCATAGTTTTTCATAATTGCATATTCAGTATGCAGAAGCGTGCAGCGTCGCATAAGGTACCTTAAGAAAGTGAAAACTGATCCCAATGTGAAGCAGAACGGATCAACTCTACAAACAATGAGTTACCAACAATGATTTTCAATTGTCATAGTTCTATTTCATATAAATTGCACTTTTGAAATAATGCAAGGAAAATGTAGCGCTCCATCAATATATGAAAATCATCTAAAACGTCTTCAACACATTTTATTTGTTGTTTGATTAAAATTTTTAGCAGTTAATAACTGGTAGAACCTTAGGCTTGTCGTTTATCTATATAGAACAAGGGTACCGATAGTCAAGAAAATTATATTTGCAATGTAGAGTTTATTTAAGAATATTATCTTTAAGTTAACAAAGGTGAATCTTAGTTTGAAAAAATGTAGAGGACAAAGGCAAAAATCTGTTTATACGTAAGTACCTATTTTTTAAATATTAAAAAAAATGTAGATAACAATATACATAATTTGATCTGATTCCGAGCCAAGCGTCAGTGAATTGAGTAGTCATGAAATAATATTGAATAGATCTGACTCATATATGTAAAAGATTTTTGCGTTTATTTTATCTTTATGCATTAAACTTAAACATCAAAAGTAAATTTCGTAAAGGTACCGTTGTTTCCTCTTATTGCATCGTATTAAAGTCCAATTAAATGAAAGAAAGAGTTGGTAATGGCTTCTCCAATTTATCTTCTAAGGTGAATGTCCGTAATTCGTGCTTGTACTTTTTGTTTTAAGCCGAATTTGACTTTTTTACTGGCGTTGGCTTCACGGTCATACCTGCTCACTTTCTCCCTCCTGAGTATTGACAACCAAGAAAATATCTACACTTACGTTCATATATATGTGATCATTTTACCGCTTAATCCTTGAATTTAAAATATAAATACTTATGTTGGTTACAACATCTTAAATACGTTAGTATTTAACTATAATTTTGACTTATTTATGTAAATCCTGGATTTTTCCTCAATTTTATTTTTCTTGTTATAAAATGAATAATTTCGTTAGTGGTTTTTTTTTGTTAGAAATGGCATAGGTACGCAGTTTTTGTGTAATACGTTTTTTATTCCGTGAACAATTAAATTATCTAGTACGTTAAGCGTTGGACATTGAAGGTTGACTCATTGTAAAGGCGCAGTTAGTGACTTCGACGTAACAACGCTCGCTTGCGTCGCGGGCGACTCGTCGAGCTTTTCACCAATGTTCACGGACTTTCTTCATGTACCTACTTAAATTCGCTTATGTAACCCAACACGACCGCTCACTGCCTACCGCACCACCGGCCATCGATCCGCCATTATCTAATTATTGCATCACCGATTATTATGAAACTACAAATATACCCATTGATATCTACAAATACGCACTTTTCGGACGCGGAAAGTGTTTGCGCACTTTGTTTAGTCGGTATGTCATACATGTATGTGTGAATTATGTTATGTGTTGCCACTCATGAATATCAATTAGCTTTTTTATTCAATTTCACATTAGCATTCGAATACTTTGAATGTTTCGTTAGCTAATTAGCACTAACTCTTAAGTTACCTGTTAAAAATGACCACCCTTATCTACGAGACCACAATTGTTATTACGTACCTAGGTATGTAAAGGCATATGTCTTTCTTATAACGGTTTACACATACGAATCTACTTGATTCTTTAATCTATCTATGTTAAGTTTGATGTGGAATATTAAACTAATAATTATTTATTTTAAATTCTCAATCTAGCTTATCGCGACTTCGCCTTGGTGAAGCAATTGTCAGCTATCTTAAATATATACCTGAACCCCTTAATAAGTCTTACTCGTATGATAGGTATTCATTTAAGTTGTAATGTAATGTAAAATGCAAATTTGTTCCAAATTTTAAATTGAATACTGAAGATAACGAACATAATTATTTATCGAAGCAACAATATATTTATATTAAAAAATGCAAATTGTCAATAGCAATTTAAATTGCAATTTTTGTTGATACGAATTTGAATTGATTGATTAGTCGTTTAGAAAAGTTTTAGTTCAACAATTTTAGATATCATGCAGCATGAATAGCTTTCAAACAAAACCCGTTGAACAACAAACGAAAGGTACTGGTCTCTAGTATTATGTATGTTTCACGCCGCGCAGTCTCATGTCTCAGACTCGGACATATTACATAAAATCAAATTATAAAAAAATAAATATTTAAACACTTGTTACTGGCCAGGTCTTTGACCTACAGTTGTGTAATAAGCGAAACCAGTAGTAGATCTATTCGCATGTGAATTATTAATTACTCTTATAAACACTGGTAACGGCTCAAATGAAATCTGACACTTTTTTAAAGTCGTATAGGTCGTCCTGTACCATGATTTACTATGGCTAAATAGATAAGCGACATTAACAAAACAACATTTTTTTAGATAATTCTATAGAAAATACTTTAATGCTTTCAAGCTTCTTTAAAAGTTATTTAAAATTTACAAAAAATATATGTTCCATTATTACTAGGAGAACAAAATAAAATAAACAGACTACTCGTTTAAATCACAGTGTTTAAACCGTTTTTCACAGACATCACTCGTGTCTTTAAATTCTTGAGCTGTCGGTAGATGGCGGTACATAACGGCTACGCCACGTAGTTCATTATTATTGGCACTCTCATGTTCCTTACCAAATACAGCATTTTGCATTCGATTTACAATAGGAGTTATTTTACAAAATAAAAGCTTGATACAGCTGGCTTCTTCTTGATTTTCTTGTTGTTTTATAAGCTCTTCAATTAATCCCGGCAACGACTCATTTTTTGCGATAGCTATTAGCTCCTGCATTTTTTTTGAGTTCTTATTTACAATCCAATCCATTGGATCGTCAGAACGATACGGTTTGCTTGGTCGTCTTGGTCCCGCAAGAAATGTTGTAATCTGGAATATTTTTAAATTCTCGATTTACCAATACATACCTAGGTACATATTGTCATGTTTAATTTCCATAAAAGCACGCAAAGATTTTCACTACCTACGACTAGGTTACCTTTTCCAACCTTACAATTGATTCTGAGTTTAAAGTTTGGCTCATATTTTGACTATTCATTCTTTCAGCATGGTTGAATCATCCAAGCATCTCCTTTGTAATCTTAGCCGCTACACATAAATATAATCTTTTGATATGAATGGATCAATCTATTTAAAAAAATAACTAAGTACCTATACTTAACTGACCATTTGAGCAACAAATACGAGAGCATTTACAGCGACTGCGCTTATTTGGTTTGGTTGAAGACCTAAAAGACGAACTAAGTAGCGCCAGGGCGAAACTGTTGGCAATTCATTCACGTTATATTCAGGTTGCTTTTCTCCAAAGAATTCATCTTCATTTCCTGCGGAATCGGCGACGTAACTTTCTGGCGATGGTCGCTGTTTGTTGACATTTGGGCTTTTTACTGTTTGAAACGCTCGCACCACGAAGTCGGCTACTTTCAAAGCTACTGATTCTGAACCTGAAGTAAAATGTCGAGCATGTAACATGTACAAATAGTAAGTAGGATATAGTAAATATATCCCTACAACCCTATTAGAGATCGGTTGCCGATGTCCATGGGCGGTCACTCGTGACTGTTGTCAGCTCATTCGCTGCTCTCATATGATAAAAAAAAAATTACTACATATTTGATTGGTCTCCAAATGAAAATATAGCCTCTATTTATGTTACTTACTACATTCACATTTCGAATGTAATCTTGTTAATTGATACAAATAGGTATGGGTAAAGTAATAGGATTATATGTAGAATAATATTAACTATTATCAATTACTCTGCTATTTCTAAAAATTTACATTAGCCTAAGAACTCACCAAGTAAATTTTGAGCAAATTTCATTCCACTGTTAAGATGATCCATAAAACCTTCATTTTTTTTAATTTCATTTCCAATAACTATTTGAGGAACTAGTAAAAGAATGTAAAGCACATGTGACGCCATCTTGAGGCAACTGCTGAAACTACAATGAGTAATATGAATTGTGTCTCTCGAGGTTATGGATCGTTTGCGACCGTAATAGCTGTGCAAGCGCAACTGACTACTAAGAAACTTTTTGCCATTAAAAGGTACAGGATGTTTTATAAGTTACAACAATTTTCACAGAAAATTTGTGTAATATTTTTTAATTAATATAACATATGATTTCCACAAGTACTTTCATTATAGGCTACTAGATGGCGTTGATAGGTTCAGTTTTTAAACTGTTATTATTATTACAAATGAAAAACTTACAGTTTAATGTGATTTTGATTTCTATGTATGTTGTATTATATGTTAATTTCCAGTAATAGCCTCGTCGTTCATGTTTAAGTCTCCCACTCCCGAAAGTCTGAAGTTCAAATCCTGATAGTTATGCAACTTAAGTTGTACTGTAGGTATAAGCTTACATTTCTGTAACGGTGATGAAAAATCATCGTGACTAAAACTACGCACGTAAGAATTTTCCATGATTTCTGTAAGAGGTGTGAAACGTGCCTATAGCATTTCAAGGCGCAGCAGGTTTTGGTGAACACCATCCTTAACCTCTACTCCTTGTAAGGGATGTCCCGTATCCAGCAGCGGAACAATAAAAATGTTAAAACAATGTTCATTTTTGATTTCTTGTCCTGATTGTTTTTCTATATATGGATAAAGTCTGTTATTTTGTGTTCAAGTTGCTATATACAAAGTTTTTATAAAAAATAACGTAAGAAAATGCTCTTCCAAATAAATATGTCAAGTGAACAGTAGCGATAAAGTAAAGGATGGGGTGAATGACGTAAAGCAAAATCTCTACATCTTCCCATTGAAAGTGCTTGCATAAATTTAAGTGAAAATAGCTAATTTGCAAAAATTTGCCAGTGTTAGTAGACCCTTTGGTATGAACAATTTAAGAAGATTGTAGACAAGTAAACACTCCTTAAATTATTCTTCTCGATATATTAAGGTCGGTATAATATTGTTAGAATAGGAATATTCACGATATAAAAACAACTTTGCAAGAACGTACATATAATTCAACATTTAAACGTCGTAATTTAACGTTTGGCAGATATTGGAAATTAATTCAAAGTATTCAAACCACCAACGTTGTCATACAAATTAAAACTAGTTTCGTTAATGAAATTAATTTATCCGTTTAGAGCATACTGTATATCATAATAAAATATTTTAACAAAAGATAGGATGTTATACAAAGTTTTATATAGAGTGGATGTCGACGAAGTAACGTATAGTGTGGGCAAAGTAAGGTAAGATCTCTACGTTTTCACGTTGAAAGTGATTGCGTATTATAAATGAGAATAGTTGATCTGGAAAATCATTGCAGAGCAAACATTCCCAAAGGGGATACCTAATTTAAGACATTATAAATACTCGTGTTAATTATCGTAGGCACCTACTTAGTCAATTTTTCTTCAATCATTCTTCTGGACATCCCAAGAAATATTGAAATAATAAGAACATACACTTGTGATCCAACCAAAATGGCTCCATAAACTTCACCGTCACAATTAACTTGTTCAAGTCTTCCAAAAGAAAAATACCATTACACTTGGTAATACCGTAATGGCATTTTTCTTAATAGAAAAATTCCAGTACGTATAGTTGAAAACAACTCGAATGAGCCGTTTGAATAAAAGTTTATAGCAAAGTAAAGTATGTACCTAATGTCTAGGATGATTATTAAAACATTAGTTTGAATAGGATATAATTACATGCAGAAATGAGATTATAAACATTGACCTATTTTGACACCGCTAGACAACGGAGTGTCGTGCTCCGTAGACCACGATAATACTCCATCTGCGAATATGTTGTCATTCTTGCGCTACAAACACTGCCGACAGACCGTCTACAATGATGTTTCGTTGCATATTCATATGCGTTGTCTTCCAAAAATCTTTCTTAGTGGACACAACAACAGAAGTTCAGTATTTAAATGAACTGCCGTTAGACAAACTATGGGCTTTAAAAAACTCATTTCTCGATCTCCTGCCTTCTGAAAAATACAACAATGTAACGACTGCACCGCCGTCGTATTTGGAAACATTTGGAGCGCAAGCAATGGCGATCAAGGCGCCTCCGATCAAAAGAACGGACTACGAAGACGGATTACATAAAAAGGACAGCTACAGCAAAATCAGCAACATATTTTCTATGTCGGTAACGACCCTAGCATTTTTGGCATTCGGAGGTTACTTGTTATGTTTGATAGTGCAAGCTATTAAAGCGAAACAAAGCGCAACTTCCGTGAATCCTCAACAAACTTTCTTCGTGAATGCGGGAATAAAAAGACCACAAAGTACTTTTGCTTCGTACGGTAGAAGGAAACGGGAGAACAGAAGCTTCAGTGATATAGACTTACCGCCAGAGCAATTGTTTTCGGCGCTACTCCAACTGTGTGAAGGTTACGCGAAATGGAGCAAACAAATTGATAAACTGCACGTCTAGACCATTATCGTATAGGTATTTAATTACTCTGTAACTTTATTTATTAACTATCATTTATAAATTACTGAATGTGCTTTTGTAGACGTTGAAGGTTGATTGTGATTTATAAACCAAAAAATCAGTATCCTTGTGACCCTTTGCATCAAGCAGGTAGATAGATACCTACTTACTTAAAATTACTTCTAATGTTTAATTTACAATTTGCCATAAACCTATTCAGTTGAATATTAATTTTCTTGATTATCAAAAAGTATTACAAATTATAATGCTGTAAGTTGTAATTAGTAATAGAAATATGTAATTACCTGAACATTTGTAATGTAAATCGCATTACACATTTACGATCTTATACTTACCTATTTCAAAATCTATTTTGTTGTCGTAATCATTTCTTGTCTAAGATCTATCAGAAAACATTATCAAAGATCAAAAATCCTTCCACTTATCTTTTTAAATAAAACTCTGCAATACGCTAAACATTATCTGTTTCATTTTATGTAAGCAAGTGAATAATCGATCGTTATAAGATTCAGCACATAATATATGAAGATACATATTATTTTTCACTGAATACCCTGAACAAAACACTGTTTACATTAAAAGCAGGAAGCCAGATTGCCCAGCAATATACCTACAATCTGTAAACGTTTTCAAACTGTCAAATAATCACGCTAACACCTAATAATAGCTGTATCTTTGGATTTAAAGATACTATTGCAGATGCTTCACAAAATTCACACCGAAATGTAATTTGGCCTTTATGATAAGATATATTAGAGTATGTTTTAGAGTAAACATTTGGTCTTTTTTATGATATTTTGGTGGGCTGTAAGTGTTGGGTTTTGTTTGCGCGAGGCGGTAATGAGGGTGGCTGCGTTTGCTCTGTCATCGCACCGGCTCTACTGTTTACAGGCCGACGCCAACATACATACTTTGTTAGTAACGTTTTAATGTAAGGCGAACTGAAGATGTTTAAAATTATGCCGGTCATTATTCTGAATAAAAGAATTGATTTCGTATAAATATACAGATAACAGCGAATGGAATAAGTTTAACTTGGTCGCTGTTTTGTGCACACAGTTGTAATAGCTAGGAAAGTTTAAGTAAAATTTATCAAAAGGAATGTATACAATGTTTATTTACGGAGAAATTCATTCAAACTTAAACAGAAACTCTTTAATAAAGATACCTCTTCTTTATTTGGTTATTTGCGCAATCGTCTTTGTGTGTAGATTCCCGACAAGAAGTGTCCTAGTTTTGGGACTATGAACGTTGCTGTCTTTGGGCATTTAATTGCGGATGGAGTCGCCAGTCAACTGTTTAATACAAAGCTTACTGAGTATGCAAAATATAATTTATTGTACGTTAATTAACCTCAACGTGAAATATACATAATTATAAATTGTTGTTTTGTCCTTAAATTTTTTAAGCGAGATAAAAGAATTAGGGAACTTTCCGAATATATAACGTATTTGCGTAATACAGCAGCATTAATATCGTGTTACTATAAAAATTGCACTATAATTTCGATTTATTCTTTATATATGTCCAATGAAAGGCTGTGTTAGCGAGGGCTCGTGTCAAAGGTTTACGAGTAAAGATCCTCTAAACTAAATTGAATTCGACTCGGATGGTATCATAAAACAACCCATCAAGAGACTTTACAGTGGATCAATTCAAGTGGTTATAGCAGACGTTTGACAGTGAGGCTTAAGTATTAGTGGCGACATACTCGTAACAGTTGTACACAGATATACATATAAGTATAGTGCATCGCGGAGATGGGGTCCGACTTGCATGAACGCATAAAGTCTAAATAGTGCGTGTTCACTGCGTCTGGGCATAAAATTTATTATTATTTGGACTGTAAGTTTCATGTGATTTATTATTGTTAATGTTTATAAACTGTAAAGCAGCTAAAATAAAAAGATTTACACATATGTTATATCTAAGGTGAATAAGATCTAATATGATTTAAGTGGGGAAGGTTGAAGTATGTACTTGTCTTAAAAATAGTTATTGTAGAATTATAGAAAATCGATGAATCATTTTATACATATAGAGTTCAAGAAAATATAAGTCTTGTAATACTGCTACTCTACATATTCTAAGTTAATCGTTTTATTAAAGTTAATAGTAGGTACTAAAAGAGGAATTCAGTTAAGTTATTCCATACTAGGCATACAAAATGTCTATTATTTCAATATCACTATTGAGTCACAGATTTTACTGTATACGTACGGCCATTTTTAACTACAGACGCGGTCATAAGTCATAAGTAGACATCGGATTATATGCACTATCAAAATGCCAAAATATGCACTAAAAAAGTGCGAAATATGCACAAAACATGCATAATCAAGGACCATTTATTCCTGGGATCTACGTTTATTTTAATACATACGTATTATACATATTATAAATACATATTTTAAGTATAAATATTTCTTTCTTATACAATTCTGGTGACCGTTTTTTTAGACGCGTAATGTCCAGTGTCGTTGCAAAATGCGTCAATAACTTCTTTTTGTAACTAGTGTATAATTCAATACAATTTGTAATTCCAAGTAAAACAATTGTCACTAACTACTTAGATACTTAATTAAATAAGCACTATCTATGAAAAAGTACCAACATATGCAATAACGCTACAAAATACGATTATATGCATTTTGCATATGCAAACATGCAAATGCATATTATCCGATGTCTAGTCATAAGTAAAAATAAAATATTTGTTATTTTTTCCGTTACTATTTTTGAAGTAATGTTTTTGAACGTAAATTATTTAAAACGTATTATAAATAGACAAAGAGGCGGCGTAATGATTGCTAACTATTGTACAGTAATATTCATGGTCAAATACTGAAATTCGATCAGAAGAGTCGTTAATTTATAAATTTATTTAGGGACACAGCGCACTTTACAGAGTACATTATCAGGCGGGCTGACAATCGCCCACATAGACTGGTACCGGTATCTAATTTAATTTGCAGATAACCAATTTACCTATTCACTTTCAATGTACCGGCCTCTTTGATAGTCCTTTATTGCCAATAAAACTTACTTGTATCTTGTTAATGTTATTCGCCATTTAATTGACCTTTTCAAATTAAGCGACATGACGTCATACTAGTGGACGGCGACGACGACTTACCCAGACTGTACACTCACTAATAAGGCTTAGATACATCGAATTACTAAGAGCAATGCAGTATTCGTTTAGCAATTTATATTTACATTAATCCATTGAAATTGAATGCTTAAGGTTAAAATAACAACAATTTTTCGTGAATACTTATTGCGGGTTGGCTAATAAAAATACCTAATTCTAAGTATTTAAAATTAGCAATGAAGCCACACAGAACTCTCAAGCTTCATTTGAGTATTTTCACAATTCAGTTATTTGATTTTCTGATTTATATCAACTGTCACAATAACTTTCATATCGTAAATAGTGAGAGTACTTACCGTTGTAGTTTTAAGAATAAGTACTTAGGTATCATGCTTCTCGTGCAAAAAGAGAACGAAATACAAGCCACAAAGGCAATGTGGGTGTGAATCACAATAAAGGTCCGCGAAGGCGATAGAGGAATTATGATTGCCTCGGGAGACCCGTAAACTACGTAGCGTGAGCCTGCGCTTCGTATCACTCCATTCAGTCAATAAAAAATGTTTTATAATCGTCTAGTGACTACTATAATATCTTTTAGTATAAAAATATTTAAAAAAAAATTGAGAATTGAGCCGTAAGTCATTTTAAGCATTTATGCTATTTAGAAGGTCCTCAGTTTCGATTTAAAACAATCTGTCTTTGCAAATATTAGTTGAATCGTGTTACTTATAAGTCGTCATGCACATGCAAAAGGAACATGCGAGCTGCACAGAGGCGTGTGTAAATCACAATAACAGTCTACGGAGGCGCCTGAGAGCCGGCGGAAGGCGAGTTATGATCGCTTCGGGATACTTGTAAACTTCGGAGAGCCTGTTCAATTCCATATCAATTCTCATGCTATTTACTTATTTTAATAATATTTATTAATCTTGTTTAATACATTCCTTATTATTCACCTATCATAGGCAATTTGAGCACTAAATAAGTGCACTTGCACTTATTAGTAGCTTACTATTTCGCCTTGGTCTTTTAGTTTGCATATTTTTATTGGCTAAATACACCTATAATTTAGTTTCATGTTCATACAAGAAGCTGTGTTGTAGTCGGTGCTGAAGAAAATCTGAAAAAGAATTTACCGCGTAGCGGTACTGACTAACAAATTTCTAAAACAATGATATTTCTATTGCGTATGGGCTGTTACGCTGGAATTGCGTAATATTATTATATTTTATATATGTATATACAAGATGTACTATACCATTTTCCAACTGTAACTTGAAATTTTCTCTACATTTTCAAATGTAGCAATTCCGCCGGCCAGCCTCACCTCATGAAGGGGGCCAATTTGAAAAGAAAAATCTATGAAATCCCGTTATTTAATAGTCACAATACATCTTTTAATATAGACATTATGGGGTGCATTTCTTATCAGTTTATTAAGTTGGTATACTTACTGTTTATTGAGTACATATATGAAACATTGTTTTAGTTAGATTATGTGGCTTATATCTTAGCCCAATATGTCAATTAATATAATTTCTTAATTTTTCTTATTCCCACTTGTACCCAGCACCCGGAAATAATCAGTTGTTATAATATATTCAGTTGTTATAATATATTACGGCAATAGGCTCACCACCTATTCCATTGTGGGACTTGAACGTAACTGGTGAAATGTGAGGGTGTACTACACTCCTCTGCCTACCCCTTAGGGGATTACAGGCGTGATGTTACGT
>DWDX01001503.1:0-18439 GCA_018245675.1 Agara michaeli | reverse complement strand
GAGAGAGCAATGCTTGGAATTTCTCTGCGAGATCGAATCAGAAATGATGAAATTCGCAGAAGAACGAAGGTGACCGATATTGCTCTCCGAATTAGCAAACTGAAGTGGCAATGGGCAGGCCATATAGCTCGAAGAACTGATGGTCGTTGGAGCAAAAAGGTTCTCGAGTGGCGACCACGCACCAGTCGACGCAGAGTAGGCCGACCGACCGCTAGATGGATCGACGACCTGATCAAAGTCGCGGGAAACCGGTGGATCCAAAAAGCTCAAGACCGTGAGTTGTGGCGAGATTTAGGGGAGGCCTATGTCCAGCAGTGGACTTCATTGGGCTGAAATGATGATGATGAAAATGGTGAAGTTAAATTTCAACCTCATTGCTACGTTTCATGAATTTTCAATACCTATACACTAAAATTAGCAGTAGCTATATTAAAAAATTCTTGTAACTTTAGTTATACGGGTAGATCTTTATAACAAATACGACAGTAAGTTTGTCAGTTTATTACATTTCCCGGCTCAGAAAGTACACAATGCTTGTAACCATTGTAACCCCTTGAATAATTGACCAAACTTAGTTCACAGAACGACTAATATTTTATAAGAATAACAATAATGATTGCGTAAGCGTATTATCTACTAGAAGGTTTTAATGTGTAGTTCTACACGCCCCGTTTTAATGGACGCTCGGACGTATACTTAAGGATATTACTGAAAATTACTTCAAATACTGCATTGCAGCATCTCGGGAGGCGTGTAACTCTAATTAGTAAAACGTTTTAGTTCTCTACGCCGAGGAAATTCCGAACATTACACGACTAAGTTTTATTTCATTAGAAGTTAATTTGGAAGCGCTGCTGTACCTTCGAGTAACCGTATGTTTGTACTTTTGCATAAAATGAAAAGGAATAGCAAAGAGATTTCCTTAATGATTAGAGAAATAGGTACTATATGCATAACAGATAAATAATATAATAAATCCTAGTGCACAACTTATATACGTTACTAAATAATACAACAACAAAAATCTTTTTAAACGATATAGGTGCAATAATTGGCGTGTCAACCATTTAAAATGACTTCCTGGCGAGAGGCTTTGCGGAAACAAATTACAAAGCGTCAGTAATTTGTTGTAATCAACGTTCGAATTGGAAATTTAATCAAAGGGAATCATTGATTGTCCTGGCCAATTGTGCATGATTACAGTCATCGTTCTAGGCATATAAATAATGTACGCTTGACACATTAGCCATCGTCGAGAATAGTAGGTGGTATGGGGGTACAATTGCGATAATAGATATTCTAGTGTATAAAAGTCAGACACACAATTAGTGTCATCTCGATATCAGTTAAAAGAACTGGTATTGTGATGATTCTTTCGGTAAAGTGTTGATTAAAGAAAGGCGTCAATACAATAGTGGAAAAGAAGTTAATTGAGAAGTAAAGCATAAAAATATTCGGTAGCATAATGAATATTTCCTCAATTTGTAAAGTTATCATTTCATTTCAAGTTTCAGTTCATTAGTAACTGGCCGAACCGGTTTTCGCGCGGATGAAGCAATTATTGATTGATATGTTAGATGCCTGAGCCGGCAACCGCAAACCACATGTCCCGGCCACTGCTTCACTGACTTCCAGCAAAATTGTTACGGCGCGCGTGAATTTTTATTTCGCGATAACTCCTAAGATATTAATTTCAATTATAAAAAAGTGTAAAAGGCAAATACGATCTAAATTGTGCACTTCAGATAATAAAATTCAGATGACGGATAACACTATATCGGTCTAAAAGCTTTGCAAATAATTCATTTTTAGGTATTGAATGAAAATTAAACGACAAAAATTGGTGCTGTGAGCTCTCCTTAAAATATGTATATGGTATCGCAGATATTTTCTGAACATTTTGAATGAAACGATGCAGCTAAACAATATTTGCTTGCAAGTTTAAATGCTGACGCAGCGCTATCCGGGTAGAATCTCAAGAGGCACGTTTGTTTCCATCTTATTCCACAAAAATATGCCTTGAGCTAATTTATACGAATCTACTTATTATCTTTGTCGATCTAAAATAATTTATACAGTGATTCCTGGAGCTATTTGTCATATTTTATATAGGTTAATCGTACTACTCATAATAAAAACAAGTTATGCTTTATTATCCCATATTACCCCATATATAAACCCAGAAGTTGCGTCAACATAAAGAAATTACTTCTAACCAAAACATTGACAAAGGCCAAGATAATTACATGAAAAAGTTTACAAAAAGCAAAAAAAGAATTGTCCGAGTTTTGAAACTAACCGTGGCAAAGAATACCCTTAGTAACGTCACGCCAAAGATATTAAAGTAACATTTTCTCATTAAGGTCTGAAACAGCTATTAAAAGGCTATTAGCTGCTTAGAACACTAGCATTTTTAGAATTCTGTGAAAGTAAACTCGAAAGTGTATTATAGGGTACATTAAAAGCGAATTAAGTAAAAAAAAACTTGATAGTAATTTATGCTGCTATAAATATTGTATTTTTCAGCGGAACTACTGGAAGGTTTACGAGATCAGTATTAAAGTTGCTAATACTGATCTTTACAGCAAAAGGTTTTTTTTAGCTAAAACGACTTCGCAAACGAGTTAACGTGACACGTAATTATAAATGGTATATGTAGTCTGTAGTGGTTATTATTTAATATGATAACTTAATAAAACACTCATAAACAATCCTTAACAAATCGAAATAGCATTTTAGAGAAAAAAAAAAGGTTATATTCATTACATTATTTCCTTATTATAGTTGACCCTTGAACATCAAGGATTTTTGTAACCGCACTGAGCCCTGCAAAGAATATTTAAGCACGGGTACTACAAATTTATAAAAGAAATTGTTCGTAAAAAATAGCATAATTATAGTGAGCCAAAATTATAATTTCTGTCAACAGTTCGTGAACTTCAATTAGCATATTTTATAGATAAACGGAACGATAAATTAATTTAATGTCCACTAAATAAGATGTCAGTATAAAAAGTCGGGAAAACTTCAGGTGAAAAGAAAAAGCAAATTATCCCCGATGTTACCGGCTTCCTGCCACTTTCATTCTTTTTTTATTGCCTTCTTAAGTACGTTTCCTTATCCGAATTTACTTTTTTAATTGCAACCTACCGCTTAACGGAGAGCCGTTTAAAAATTCACTATAGCCATTATTTTCTTCCTGCGAGATGCTTCATTGAGGTATGTTATTAATAATTTACCATCCGCTTCTAAAAGAGCTTGATTTTAAAAGAGTTGTTAACTACTTAAAAACAAAGAACGATTTTCTTTATTTTTGTCCTTTTGCTATACCAATATGTTTTCCCCTCTACCTTGTCATCTGGATAAATCCAACCGTATCACCGTAGCAACACAACCATCGAACATATGTACACATGTATATTTCCGACGTATTAATTAATCTTTACCAAAAAGGTACAGTCACATTCGGGTTTTCACTTTACAACGAATGCATAAATGTATACGAGGATTGGTCATAATTTTTTGACTAAAATAAATAAACAGGCATACACACTTAGCCATTTTGATTGTTGAATTATTCATGATGTCTCACACAAGCCCACCTGCGCTTGGGTTCAGGGGAGAACTCTTCAAATACAACTCGTCGTATCATTGCTTTGGGGGAACATAACGAAATGGGCAAGCGGTTCGCCTCGCTTAAGGATATAAATAAAAAAAATATCCGAACTTATTACCATCCCTTCTCAAAAGCGGTTAAAAAGCGTCATTAGATAAATAAGGGGGAATATTTTTATTGAAACATGTCTGCGCGTTATGAAACCTATTTCGTAACCCACGCAATAAATAATTTGATCTGTTTTTCAACACTGAATAAAAAAAAACATGACATTCTCGTACATTGACATTTTGACTGTAATGTTTAAGTATTGTATTATGTAAAAGAAAAATGTTAAAATGGCAACAGTGTACAATCTTTTGCATTGCGCTGAAGATTTTTACGCTGAGTTACAAGAACGTGCAGATTTAAGCGAGAGGCGTCGGCGCGAGCGATTTCTCGCAGATTTATTATTGCAGCGCATGACGCGAGGATATTTGATCAGGAAACACGTAGCTTGGCTGTCGAAGAATGCTACTACAATACAGTGTGCCTTTAGAATACATAGAGCTCGCAAAGCCTATCGGGCGGCTCTCAGGCGTGCTGTTCGTAATAAGCATCACAGACATTATGCGCGGGCTGCCAGAAGAATACAGGTGAATATACACTTTACATTTTTGAACTCTTTTAATCCATGAAATACGAATTTAATAGCGCACATCTATATGTAGATCGGAAGAAATGCAATCGTATTAATTAAAATTATTATTGATCTTAGCGTGCTTCTGAACTAAAATTTCAGGCTCTTTGGCGCGGACATTACTCGAGGCGTACAAAGTTCTGTTATCGCTCATATCGCAAGTGGCTTGCTGTAATCAAAGAGCGCGGTGAAAGGCGAGCGGCGGAAGCTGCTGAATTTGGAATCAGAAGTCGGGCAGATGACTTGAGAATCTTAGAAGAGGAAGCTCGAAAGTGGCTTGCGTTTGTTGTATTTAAACTACACCATCTGCTCAGGACGTATGTATGTTCTGGGGTGTATTCAGAACCAGCTACAACTGAATTATCTGAGTTCGAGAAGCTTCTGAAATCAATCCATTATACTGAGTATATGAAGCGGTTGAAACGAAAATACGAAGAATTTGTCAGAAAACATCGGCCAAGATTTTCTAATAAAAGACTCTTTCCAATTATAGGGAATGGTGAAGATTATTGGTATCTATCGTTGCCCGAAATGTATGAACTCACGTTGCCAATGCAAAAAGAAAGAAATACACGACATTTAGCAACACACCATGGACCTCAACATAAAAAACCTTTCTTGTGGAGAAAGGTTAAACCGGCGAAAGAGGGCCACGATCCGTTTATGTTATCACGGTCACCCGCTCCTTCAACTCCACCTCCACCAGCGCCAACTCCCAATTTGGTTTGTAGTACTCGCCCACAAAAGGATCCTAGGTTTCATCTTTATCTAAAGCATTACACACCTCAACCCGATCTATTCGATTATGTCGATTATCACATCAATGTTCTCTTATCAAGGAAATGTTCAATTGAGAATATAAGCATGGAATAAGATTACTATTTTTATTTTTATTTTCATCTCTATACTGAGGTCCTCCAAGTACTTTCCAATTCATATTTCTATTGATAACTTGACAATGGTTTGTTTGGGAACACTTGGTTATACCATAAACGTGTTGGGATTTTTTTTCTTTTTCTTGTTCGGAAATCCGTAATCAGGCTGGTGAGTTTGGAAGGGTCGTCCGGATGTTGCGAGCCGCGAAGCTTTTGTTGTTTCGCTTTTGTTGTTGCGAATTTTACACTTGTAATTTGTTTGCGGAAACGCCTTGGTGAGAAAGAAATTACATTAAACTCTCCCAAGGTAAATGTGTTTTGTAAATTAACATCTCGAATAAAGTATCGTATGGCTTTTTACGTATTCCATCTTAGTTAAAAAATTTTTTGGCTGTTGCTAAAGTGAATTTAAAATCGAAAGTAGGAAAAGACGAATAGTTGTGTTATTAATTTATCCTCATAATAAGAGAACCCCAATGAATAGCCACAAAGTCATACATACGTATGTCACAGATATGGACTCAAACACTCAAATTAGGATAGATAATTTAGAATTTTTGATGTATACGTAACGAAAATCGATGTCACAATGCTCTGGATCGTCATGTAGTATGGTGACTAAAAGACGAACGAGTTATTTATATTTATTATCATCATAAAGAATCCTCTTTCGTCTCGTTGTTGGATACGAGTCCCGTTCAATAAGGTGTAGATGAATAGAAATTATAGTATAGAGAATGTTACAAAAGTTTCTATACCAAAATTCTGGCCCTGAATATTATTAATAGGGGATTCTTATTTATTCTTATATTCATTATTGTTATTAATAGTAAAAAGAAATACGAAAGAAAATTGATATATCGTGATTTAAATTTAAATCTATAATAATATGTCGACGTGAAATTCCAGTTATTTGGTATTTTAGTAATACTCAATATACACATAAATTATGTAATAGCAACAGAGAGAAGTCAGTGTATATTTTATATTTATTCCTAAAGGTACTGAATAACATTGTCATAAAACTACTTGCTGAACGTGTTTTTTTATTAATGCCAACACTTAATTTTAATTGCATTTCAATCCGGTTTACTTTAAGGAAAATTTACTTAAATTCTAACGATACTGGGGTAGTTACTGACTTCCGCAATTTGGAAAAATATTGCCTAAATGTTATTCAGTTGTAATTATTATACATTATTAACACTGTCACTTATAAAAATTAACGGCCAACCCCGCTTAAGCAAACCATATTTCCAGAGTGGGGTAAATACAAAATCATTGTTTGCCAAACAAATCAGCAACAAGTCATTTATCACAGAAACAAATTTGGTGTCGTTATACGTGCTTTCAAATATGTCTAACACCACACGTCTTGGAGCTCATTTGTCTAACAATGGCCGTTTGACTCGGCAAATTTATTAGGGTCAGAATAATTCAGGTTGTGGGTTTCTGAACCGACTCCTTATTGCACAAGCCGTCTTAGACGGGGGTAACCATTTGTTAGACGTATAATGGTTGACCCACTTTACTTATGCGCCACGAAGTTGCCAGAACAGGGTGTGATTTGTGGAGGCGCATTTAGACAATTATTTGGACCCTCATGTTTTTGACAATGGTCTATTCAGATCCGGTCCAAATCCGATATTCACGGAGAGTACGAAATTTTTTCTCTTCGTCCCGAGGTCTTCGATAAACTATGATACGATTTTGCTTTATTCCGCCTTCAGTTTTGTGAATTTGTGCGTCAACTGAAACTGTCAGGCTCGCCCGCTCTGAGGGTGTTTGGCATATGAATAATGTATGGGGTAAATTTGCAAGTGTTTCAATTTACACCCGCCGCCACTCTGCGCTGTTGATACGCACCCGAGAGCTGTTGAAGTGCAAAAAGAATACAACGAGTGGTGGCACACAAACGGAGCAAGCAGAGGCCTTACTATTAGCCCCTGCGTGGTATTTTGCGTACATATTTTGTTTTCTTATATCCCCAGCAAATATACTATTTCTAATCCAAAACATGATTGTAAAGCGTTATTTCGTTGTTCTCTAGTTTGATAAGGGAACATATTATTTATCAACAAAATGCATCTAAACAAACAAGCTTAATAAAAAATTTACTAATATTTACACGAACAGCCGAACGTACAAACTTCAGTTAATTTTTGGCCTTGTTTATACTGTTAAACAAGTAAGCAATGTATACTTAAAAATTGTTATCGCAAAAAAATGATGAAAATCAAAGATAAGCGTTGAGTATTTCTCACAAATAAAATGTACAAAACGATTCAACTTGCTATTGCATGTTACTACTCTTTTCAACTTTGTAAATATCAAGCAAGAGTAGCGATAGGTGGATTATGAAGCTCTACAGTCTTTGACTGGTACCAAAAAAGCACCGGAAATAAATCGGATATTTCAAAATCAAAAGAAGTCCTAGTTCATTTTTTATCGGTCCATACTTGTTCAATGCATGAAAGCCGTATTGAGTAGGTTCTGCCAATTGCGATACCGCCACCTCGGGGAGAGCCTGCTCTCTCACGGTATTAAAATTCGATTCGTCTATTGAGTTTTAATTTTATTATCGGCTTAACTTTGTTTTCAATGTAAATGAGATAAAGTCTTGTGAAACCAATGAACATGTTTTGTAATATGGTACAATATTAAATAATTCCCGACAAGAGAATACTTTTCCGATACAAACAATTTAGAAATATTCGAGACAAGAATTAATAAGCACTTATTAGACAAGTGAACATCAGGTGAATTCGTATGTATTACAACTCAGACATCTTCACTACATAGTATAAAACAAAGTCGCTTTCTCTGTCCCTATGTATGCTTAAATGATTAAAACTACGCAACGGATTTTAATGCCGTTTTTTTTTCATAGATAGAGTGATTGAAGAGGAAGGTTTATATGTATAATAACATTTGTATAATAATATAGGCGCGGGACGAAGTTGCGAGCAAAAGCTAGTACGTGTTAAAAAAGAACGTTTCGTGACTAAGCCCTGTAATACTTTCTTCGCTTGCAGTTTGAAGTGAGTAAAAAAACTAAGACAGAAAACTTTCCTACTAAACTCAATGGTACAATAAAATTGTATAACTTGACATCGGATTTAAAACACGTCAAACATCTCAATATATCTCACGACGATACTTAATGTTGTTATGACAATATATAAAACACATATTCTTACATACCCAGTTTCAGTTCCAGTAAATATCTAGAACACCATTTTTGTATGAAAACAAGACGTCTTTTCTCGTGAGACGTTTCAATTTGTATTGTGATTTTATTGAATATATTCATAAGCTTCTTATAATATTTACGAATTGAATAATAATACAAGGCAATGTATTGAATACGTCTGAGACTTCAACGAAACATATACAGTGGCGAAGTAACTCTTTTTGGATAACTTATTATGTACGAGTAAAATCATTTCTTCTTAAAAAATATTGTACGTAATATTTCACAGTTGTAAGGATGCTTTCGTTATGTGACAGAGACCGAGAAACAGTTGTTTTAAGTTAGAATTGTTATGAGTTACGTCTCTTAAGTTGTACAACGCAACATAAGTAATGTCCTTATTTAACCTTTAAATATTATTACAACCAATGAATCATAAGTGTGCAAACATGTGTTTATGAATAATTACACAATATTATGTCTTATATACTAATAACAAAATCGTCTGTGCGTCTGTGTTTAATTCTGCTGTTAAGTCGCAGTGCTCATATTATTATAACTTGCTTTGATATAATATTTGAACTACTGTAAACTAGCAGAAGTAGATTAATATATCTTGTAGAATTTCAGTACTCAGATCTGGGAGTCTAATTTCAGCTGTGATTATTATATTTGACTTTTACTTCAACATCTCTTTACTGGACTTTTATAAATATTGCTATAATAAATAAATGAAAGAAATTTCCAACAGCATTGTTAACAAGTGAGCGAGTTAGTAGCGTTCGATGGTTCCGTGTTGATCGTGATCTGTATAGCCGACGCAAAGAGAGGCACGTAGTAATTAGCGATATCGCGACGGTAGTTACAGAAGTATGTGGAATGTTCGAACGTGGAAATTACTTTCCTCTAATGCCGAAGAGGTCAAAGCCAGTATTAAAAATAGTTTATCACTTCCCTTATGTTCAAGCCCGAAGAGTAATACTGCTATACGTGTACTTGTAATTAATGCAATCATTTTTTAAAGACTTAATAAGTATGAGAATGTAACAATCACACTTATACTAGACTTACATTTACCCAGGCACATTTTGATGTGAATAAAAAAATCGAATTAGCATTTTTTAACAGAAATGAGAATCCGATAGAGAGTTTTGTTGCTGCATTGTTTACAACAGATGCTAAAGGTGATAACATATGAGAACATATTTCCCAAGCACATATTAATGAACATATTTATATAAATGGTTAATAAAGGGCCACTTCATGAAGGAAAACGTAACTGTTACTTAATATGAGGTAGTCATGTATATTATCTGTAGTGACCGCTTATCAGATACAATAATCACCACATGCATTACAATTATAGACTTAGAATCGACCAATTTTAATTTAAAACACTTTTCTGTACAAAATAACAATTACGATTTCCGTGAACACTTTGCTACTCATATACGCTATTTTATCCCGATGAAAAGGTTTTCAATTTACAGCGATTTCAGTTGAAATATTTTATCGGGTACACTCGAAGCGTGTAGATACTAATGCGTTCACCCGCTTGTCGCCCAACGCATAAAAACGCTTGCGCTCATGAGGCGCCGCCACGCATTACGCATTGCTCCGAGTACTATCGAATTTTCCAGTCACTTCGCCCGATATTCACTTTGCGGTTCAGATGAAAAGCGCTGCCTGTCGCACTTTTTTCTGTATTTTTTTTCAATTGATGCAACCTGTATTAAATTACAGTTTGATTTTTATAGATTATGCTTTCGCACAATTCTGGCGCTGTTTTATGTTTTAATAAAATTCTCACACAAAACAGACCTGCATCAGTATTTTTGGTGGCAATTTATTTTGGTAAATTTACCTTTGTACTGTTTTACATTTTTATATATTTTAAAAGTAATAGTCATACGATTTTTTTTTGTTATGCGTGTGTGAATAACGAGGAATAGTTTTCGTTCGCGCTTCACCCCAGTCTCCCCTACGTGCTTCATCACGTACACTAATGGGCGAAACACACCCACTTTTGACACATTGTAACTGGCAACGTCAGCGTCAAAATTTTAACTCTACTAACAAGCTTCTTTTGAAAAAGCTGAAATAAAAAAAATGTACAAACTGAACGAGGTGGTGTAAACAATCTGTGTTTTATATTTGAAATTGATATTTTAAATTTAAACAAAAAACACAGTAAAAAAAACATTGAGGATGGTGATGATTATAATAACAAAAAATCTAATTTAGTAAAGTGAGAAAACATAAGACATTTTGTTCCAACACATTTTTGTTTACATCATATGCCGACATGCATATAAATCGTTAAATCGTCTACCATTCAGTGGCTAATAACTTTATGACTACGCCTAAGTTGTAATGTCAAGCGAGATTGTATGTAAGAATTGCCACTAGATAGTACAATGTAAAAATTTAGTGCCTAAATTGTATCGCAATCGAATGTTACAGAGAATATCTCATTAATTTTATGCATTCTTTCGTATATTTAGATCGTTCCGTGGAAGAGTAAAGATGGGATGAACGTAATTATAAGAAAACGTATTGAAGGAAATATTTACGTACGCGCAAACATGTATTCGTACTTACCACACACCCTTCATCGCAGTAATTAGGCGAGGAAATATGATATGTATTTTCGTGTTCGGTTACGGTAATCATTATACATATATGTTTTTTGTTGTGTCTTAGCAAAATATTCATGACAAAATCTTAAATATTCAGATGAAACTAGGCTGGATTAACCATAGATATTTCTGACGGTACGAAAAGCCTAACAAGTAGCTTATAACCCATAATTACCTCCTTGTCTATATGAGGAGATATAGTAGTGATGACCATCTCACTCCATACACGACATATTGTCAAACTAACATTACGCGTCAAACTAACATGTACCACTATACTCCTTAAACTAATACATTGTAATCTCTAAAAGCTAAATTGACCTCGAGTATTTTATAGTTATTGGAAAATTGTTTACTTAGAAATTAGTTTTATTAAAATGTCAACTCTAATATATTTCAGTATTTTACTAATGAAAACTAATTTTCCGTCCGTAAATATCAAACTAATATATCTAAGTAGCAATTGAAGGAAGCAATAAAAACACTGCCAGCTCATATTTCTAAAATCCAAGCGATAAAATTATAGCGCTCTGAGAAGTGTATTCAACGAGATATTTGTTTTTCCTCTCTCTTTCTGTCTATTTAAACAAGAATATAACATCAAACGACCAAGAAATTTATGTAGACATAATAACGTTTTATCTCTCCGCTTTCGTATTAGTAGAATAACTTAAGTATTCTTAATTATAATAAAAGGTTAACATTGCTTTACGTTTCTTTACGATTAATTATTAACGCAAATGGAAAAGCGGTTGATGACATTATTCAAAGGAGGAGAAATTGTGAGTTTTTTTATAGACTTGCAAGCTAACCGCTTGCTTAGGTATTATAAATCAAATCGATTGATATAGGTATAGTAGCTGTTACGTGTCAAAACGTTTTATAATCCTTTTATAATAGCAATTATGCTACCAATACAACTGCAAACTAGGCTAAGCATGTACCGGGGATTGCTTAAACGTGTCAGAAAATGGTGTCAGACGTTTTTCAGTCCGATCCTCAGCCGATAGATCACGTAGGGGTTGAAGGCAATTTATATCCTTACATAAACAGCTCCACTCTATTCCCTTAATCACATACAACTATAAAACCTTATGACATGAATAAAGTAACACAAAAACGTTATTACGGTATTATACTCGTAATATATAATCTTTATCCTATGAATTATGCAGTAAAATGAGGAACACGTGTGAAGATACATTTATGTAATGTTGTGTACACACCAATGACTTATAAACTTGTAGATGCTCTATCAATTTGTGGCTGAAACTGCATTGCGGGGAGTTCAGTAGTGCCTGTAGGCCAATAGATGTCTAGATGATGCAATACAATAATGTTGACGTGGACACCACACAATACGGATAGCCACTCAAGTTTATAGAGAAATACACAATTTCATCCTTCCAATGTTATACACTGATCTCCTGGCAGGATGGAAAGAGTTACTGCCTTTGTCTTCCAAGTCGGTGCAGGGCTGGTCGCCATATTCAGAAACCTTAGGGAACAATAATGTTCTTTAAAGTTTCCATAAAAAAATTGAAGTGTGTAGGTTTCTTACGATGTTTTTTCACTGTTATAGCTAGTGATATTTAGACTTACAAAAACAATTAACTGTAAACTCAGAAATGCATGTTAAAATATCAGCACTCGCCCCCCGAGTGGTGAGTTATATTTAAACCACTAAACTATGACTGCTAGTTGGGTTTTAGTACGAATGCTACAAGAATAATATAATGCAAAGGACAGAAATACAAAGTGATATAAAGGATTAATATAATAAATGTAAATATTCCTTGTTACTTAACAATAACAAATATTATCAAGAATAAGATTTACCTTATAGTGCTTGAGATATATATTTATACGAGTAAATGTTAATGCTCAAAGAGAGAAAATTGTATCATTTTCACTTGCTACGAAAACGCGTAGCACTAAGCAATTGCTACACTTTTATTCGTAGAGTGTACTAGAATTCATTTAGATGTAAAACTAGAGAGAACGTTTTAATATTCAGTATAATTATACTTCAGAATATTCAGTAAATTCAAGTCTTTGACTGAAAACATTTTGATTATAAGGGTGCAAATAAAATTGTGAAATAACGTCAATTATTATTACAATTATAATCAAACTATAAAAACATCATTTAAATATGTAGCAGCATTGTTAAATATATGTATATCAGGTCTCAAGTTCTGTGTACAATAGAAAAGGTGCTCCTCTTATACAGTCACGTGTCTCAAAGACTGTATGTATTCATTAAATTTCATATAATTGAAAATATATGTACATATAATATCCTATCGCTAAATCCGGTATACGACAGTTTGCCATCCAAGCAGGTATACGAATGCATGAGCCAGTGGCAGGCAGCTACGGGCATAGACAGGCAAAAAGCTGGCTGGCAAGGTATGCAGGGAGCTGTAGTTCTAATTCGGGAAGTTCTGCGACACTTGATGAGGTTGTGAGGCAGGTAGCAATCACCAGTGGCCGCTGTCGCCCATGCAGAATAAATTATAAATCATATGACGTTAAATATGACGAAATATTGCATATAAAATAATAACACGAGAAATAAATATTAAGGGAGATTTATTTAACTGCCATAAAATATATTTTTACGATTATTAAGTCTCATATTATTTATGTTCAATCAGTCGAATTATTAACCTTTAAGTTGTAATATTCTTTTTAAATGCGCGATACAGTAATTCCGGTGATTTATTCGCTCATAATATTTTCACCCTCCGTGTTTTTCACTTTAGTTTAATCCCATAGTGATCCATAAGATAAACTCCCCTATTAAAGGTGTTTCCTACAATGGGAAGTCATAATCTCCACACTTCACGCTCTGGCTATTTGTAACGGGGTGTTTGAAAATTTTCCTCTACACACACAGACAATAGAGAATAAATGTTACCAGTCTTTCACCTTTCTAAAAGTACACAATTATACTTATTTTTCAGTTTTAACATTCACTATCAATATAATTTAGCAGGAACCTGAAAAAAATAACAAATACACAATTGTTCTTTCAACTTCCTGAAATATAAGAAAGCGTTATACAAGTATTTTTGGCAGTAAATGTTGACATATTAATATACTTTACATCTAATAAAATATGATTTTTCGTTGATAATTGTAGCATTTTGTACAAATAATTGAACAGTTTCAAGAATATTGGACAATACAGGCGTGATGTTACTTTTTTTTTTTTTAGATTTTTAACTATACACATCTATGCCGAATTTTTTCTGTTTCGCTTAATGCTCGGTGAAATTCAATAACATGTCTCTAATCGTAAATAATGCATATGCACATATACGATAATATTAAAAGAATATAGTAAAACCGCAAGAGTTCTCTACTCAATACCGCGTTGTAGTGCGATTTCAGTGCAACCAAAAACACAATTAGTTAACCCATTATATTTTCAATTAGTCATTAGTACTGGTGTGTTGGATAATTGCACATACGTGAGAATTAACGTTACAATCCCTAATTTATTTGGTTATGATATTAGTGTCAAGGCGTCAGCCGTGGAATTAATATCGTCTCATTCGTCGACAGCGTGATATTAATGGTCGCAGTAATTATCTTAAGACGAGCTTCCATTACAAAACAGGAATGGGATTCTTCATTCACATTCAACGTTGTTACATTAAAGAGTGAACTTGCGAATATATGTTTGTGCATAATGAAATCTAAACATACTGTGTTGAGAAAGATGCGATTAAATGAGTGAAAATAAGTAAAATTATTAAAGTAAAACAAAGAAAATAAAACAGTAAAATTATGAATATACTTTCATACCCGCGCTATTGCTACATTAGAATTAAAAAATGAAAAATGATAATAGTTTTTTCTCTTTATTTTATTCAAAACATTTGGGAGTTAGTTCATTCTTTATCAGCATCAGTTTATATTCAAACATGATTCATCATCATTAAAACTTTGACACCATAATGAAAGTTGATACACTCTCTAGGGCGCCATGCGTTTTGTGTCAAAGCAGTGCTAAGTTTATTGGACTCATTGGGATGATGGAACGGTATTTAAACTTGGAGATGTTAATTGTGATGCATTTGAATTGTTACTTCGAAATTTATTTTGTACAACCTGGTTACATAACAAATAGCGACGGAAAAGCCGATTGAATTGAATATTTACATGATCTATATTAAAAGACTTTAATGAAATATATTTATGTACAATATTACACAAAACGTTAGTGAAATAAATCAACAAGTTGCAATATATTTTACAATACTACATAATAATAATAAAGCCTTTTTTATTTCCTTAATACAATTTGACAAATTTTACAGTTCCTTAAAATAATATTAAAAACAATAAAATATTTGTACATAAAATTATTCACTTATTGTTAATTTCAATTTAATTATTCACTTATAGTAGTTTTTTTTCTATAAATCTTAATATTATCTCTTTATATTATTTATTTATATCTATATTTCTTAATAATCTAATACTACATAAGCGACATTAACCCACATTGATATAGTATGCGATGTGCAAGCAGCGATAAAGGTTGTAATCATGCTCAATCGTTCGTCTGTTTAAAAACAGCTTATAGCCGAGCTTCTTGTAATATTTTTACATAAACTGTAATCATTGTCATTTGCTAAACAAAGAGCACGGAATTGCTATTGCCGTTGCATTTCTACGTTTTATCTTAAGACGATGTAATAATTTTCTCATCTATTTCAGGTAATACCAATTAGCGAGGACCAAATGAGTTTTTTATTTAAAATCTTTCAAAGGACGGGTTATAAAGGAAACGAAAACCAATGAAGACAGATTTAATAGAAGAACATTACTAACTTTAATTTACATCGTTTTGCTTTGAAATATCAAAAGAATATTCCGTCTGCAAAACCGACGTTATTTGAATATTGAGACAGATTTGGAACGAATTAGTAAAATATATTTGCATCTTCCCTAGTAATGTTAAGAGAGACAAGTAATATGTACAAGGATATTACTTGTTTTTAACCGGCAAAGATTTAAAGTGTTTTTTCAAAAGCCTACTCAAATTCTGGAGAAACTGCCAGCCCTATTGTTACATATTATTTCTGCAATTCCCCAATTGTAAGAGGATTTTACTATGTTACATGAGTTAAATGAATAACTAACGATAACAACCGGAACTCAGTTACTCCTTAAAAACGGAAACTAGCGCGGCTTAACCCCAGAAAATTGCGTTCGTCATTACTAAACCAAGAGAGAATTATTTATTTAATGAGGTCCATAAGTTTTTTTGGAAAAAATATAAAGAATTGTATAGTCATGCTTTCCCGTAGGTACACTTCTAGAGTATAACTATAAAATGTAGTACCTAATAACTGACAATTTGATTACCGTTGAATATGTTGAGTTATATTCATAATATAACTACAAATCCTGAGTCCCATAGAATTCATCTATACAAAGTTCTCCTTAAATTACCATCTTAACATGTACACGTGGGTAAACGTTTATGAAAAAGCCCCGGTGTTCACGTTCTACCATAAATCCATAACCCGCGGTGTCGTAGACAAATGCGTCATAACTCAAACATGGTGAAAGGAATTCACGAGCCATCTGGATGCGTTGCGTGACATCACTGCCCCTTAATGCCATTAAACTTAAGGTGACTACAGACGTAATAAAAAACATAGGAAAAAGAATTGAACACAAAATGTATACATTACCTCATTTGGTAGGTACATTGCTCACCGTGACGGTCTACCGTTGAAGGATCCATTGAGATATAATATACATATAATGTAAATGGGCAATATGTGTAGTCTATGCCGGTTTGGCTATGATGCCTACAGCTAAGAGAAAGGCAGTTAGTAGCTATAAGTGTTATGCGTGCTCAACGTTATTTACTATCTTATCTTACAGACATAGTCATATTGGTCATTGCTATTTTAAACATAACAATAGCGTTTAAATCATGATAATTTTAAACATTTATTTCATCATAAAATACAGAACATGTATATTTAATCTAAATCAAAGCCAAATTGTCGCCAATTGCCGCTTTCATTTGTCATACGCTTAACATACTTCTACATAGTAGCTGTGCCGTGAGTGAAAAAAAAAGAAGAAAGACAGAGGAAAAGATTCGACATTAATTTTCAGTAATGTGTTAATTTATACAATAGGTACATATACATATATTGTCAACACCATGTTTACCACAATCCCAGAACAAAACAAAGCTTTCCCTTTCGTGACGGATATGATATTAACTTGCACTCATTATGAAATAATCTTCTTACATAGTATTACAGTTACAACTCGAATTTCCTATCCGAATGCAAGGAAGTAAATAAAAACTTGTCAACACTTTTACCTTATAAAATTGCTTGAATTGTAAATTAGTTGCGTAAAACACGTTTTCAATGTTCACTTGATTTTTCTTATTAATCAAAAATTTTATATCGCAAACCTTTGAAGAATTTTTTTTCTTTTGAAGTTATTACTTTCTAATATGTATAAACGAACCGGTACCGTACGTGTATGTTTGTAATTCACATAATACATATTCTCCTTTGATATGAACATGTAAATTGTCTGTTCAAATTCTCTCAACGTATAATACACTTCCTTTTACATAATCAAGGACTAGATAATTTACTAAATTACAACAAAAGGGAGCTTTACGCAGGTACGAAATATACCGGCAATTGTGCTCATTGTAGGAACAGGAGACAGAAATTCGGCAGGTATTCCGAGCAAGTTTGAAACAAACGGAGGTCGGCAAAGGTCGTTGGGTAACTAAAGTCTGTTTTTATTACGCTGCTAATACAAACAAGTTGTTATTAAATGGTTAACTTTTAATATTGGTGAAGAGTTGAAATCCCATTAATTTCTTTTCTCGTTTGGGATTCTGTACATCGATCTCTGTTGGGACGGAGCTTCGAACGTGTAGTATCTCTTTATTAAATTAAGAAGAGCTTCGCCTTGTATCGGTTACGGCGTCACGACTTTAGATTAATTTTAAGTCACGTCAAATTAGCAGACTTTAATATCGCGAACGTAATACATAGCGCGGTAATACCATATGTAGGGGGAACAGCGTGGAATTGTTTCTGATGTCGTCTAATTAAATATTATCACATAACATTGATTGATTTATATTTGTCATGTTATTTGCATCCGAATATACAAACAGATGTGAACCATACAAAATAATGCTAAATTTAATTTAAATAGACTACCTCGTTGGTCGAGCGGTTGCTAGTGCGACTGCCGATCGGGAGGTCCTGGGTTCAAATCCCGGTCTCGGTGGTCCCGGGTTGGGTACTGTTGGATTTTTCTAATTTAGAATTTCTAGTAGTGACTGAGAGTTTGGATGTGTGCCCGGTGCATGGCAATAGGCTCACCACCTATTCCATTGTGGGACTTAAACGTAACTGGTGA
>DWDX01001502.1:0-18442 GCA_018245675.1 Agara michaeli | reverse complement strand
CGTTACAGCAAGTGATATTTAAATGTTACTTATAAAACGCACGTAATAAATCAGAGGTGCGTGCCAGGATCGAACCCGGACCCCCCGGAGTGGTAGGCTGAATTTCAAACCACTAGGCTATCACTGCTTTTAAATAAATATATATCAATAATTACAGCGAATTTTATAGATAAATATAAATTTGCATATGTATATGGATAACAGAATCAAATCGACCTTGCATCTCCTCATTACACCATTACATCTTACAATGTTCCTCTTAACAACCATGTCTTTCGTCCCGTCGTGCACTCTTAAATTCCCATTTCTGGAATTTTGTGTATTAGGTACTAAAAAGACATGTTGACAGCTGTAACACGCGGAGAGCCAAGAATCTTTTCAGACCGTCGATAGTCGCAAAGACGTGGGACAGGAGAATCGATATCGCGTCAAGACGTCGTGTCGCAGCCACAATCCACTGCCACACTATCCTATCTGACAGGGTGACAGGCTAGACACCTGCACACTTAGGGAGTCTCCACGTTTAATGACACTAAATCGGCTTAAAGTCAGGGGTTCATGTCATAAGGGTTACATACGAAAAAGATTTTGATGATTTTATGAAAAAGAATATTTGATTGATCAATCTGTTTAATATTAGTGTCAAGCAATTGGTTGGTTTGTTATAGCGGCAACCTTTTTATTATATTTCTTTAATGTATGGATATGGGTGTAAACACATAATGCATTAAAAACATTATGCAAAATAAAAATATTTTGTGCCTACCCCAAATTTTCATAATTCCCTCACTTAACGGATAGGAAAAAACCATGTGACATTAAGTCCACGTTTTGTTAATACCATTAAAAGAACAATGGTAAAGAAATTCCTCTATGCAATGCGAATTAATGGAAATAACTGGTGCGTCGTTTTAAGAACTGAAAACGTTGTAGCCAAGCGTTTTCTGAAATCGTTAAAATTACTGACACATTAAGAGCCGGCAAACCGCTGAGGACGCGCGAGCACTTTCTTCTGTACGATTTTCTGCGCATGCGCGATAGCACGCATCGTTGGTAGCCTCCAGATGTCACTGAACTACTACGTCAGAGTTTTAAAGTGTAAATTGGTTGCTAAATATCAATAACATCAGTTTGTTGACTGTAAAAAATATACCGATATTAAAAATAATGTTTCACTACTTATGACTAATGGAAACTACGGAATACTGGAATAATAATATTTGGCGAATAGTGACCACAATTACTAATTTTAAAATATAATGAAAATGTATCTGTTAACAGGACTCGCCTTGGTTTAAGTATAAGTATATAAGTATTCTACAGAAATTACAAATTTAATTTGGTTGTTCGTTACTGGTCAGTGGCCAAAGGCTTGCTACTGTGCAAAAGCATTTACCGTTTTATTAAAAAGCGTATGGTCACATTCGCTGATAACTGCAGATGACTTATATCGGTTCGGTTTTTTTTGCTATCGATACAATATTTCGCGATATCATCGTATTTTTGCTGTATTCATAAAAAGCGCTATTAAAAAGCAATTTTTTGACATAACTATTATCTCATTACTTGATAGTTCATTGACACATTGGACCGATTTTTGAATCTCACATGCGAGGTATCATTTTTAATACCTACGTGTTAGATAGATTAGCAACTTTAGCAACTATATGCCAGTTATAATGTGAATAAAATAACCAATCAAAATATTATTATGTAACAGGATTTACATCTGGCTGTATATTGTTTTTATGAAATATTTTCAGCAGCTTGTAATGAAAATATGATCGAGGACGAAAAGTGATGGATTAAAAATGCGTATTCACATTTTCGTGGTAAGAAAGCAGCATACGAAAATATGAATGGAAAGTTAAGATGTTTATATAGTAAGCAAGAAAGTAATATTTCAATAGAACGAATTGCCACTTGTGTCGCCAGTCTGTCGGAGGACTAAAACAGCAGTAATTAATGAGTCTCTAAAATTACTCTGATAATTAAACTGCATTTAACTCGCTGAAGAAGTCGAAATTCCTCGTTCAGCACTCTAAAACATCAGTGGTGTTACTCTCTTCGTCTGTCAAAACCTTGACATTGTTTTGTGTATACTTGTCTGGTTTTCTTTGTCTATTTAATTAAAGTCTTATCACGGGTACTTTTATAGTTTCGTCTAGAGCATAGTAATGAAATAAATCTGTCGCTCATTTCTTAAATAACAATATTAAATATAGTTACAGATTGTTGCATATTTTGAATGTTTGAAGCAAACGAAAGGAAATGAGCACTTTTAGCAAAAGAAACTTGAAAAGTAAAATTTATCAATAATCAAAACCACTTTTTAAAAGAACGCGCGTCATGGTCTTTTATTTGTCTAGTATAGATTGATGAACTGGCATTAGCCAAAGATCTAGCTAACTCGAGGCTCTCCAGCGAGACAAAATTATCGACTGGGTTATTTGTTTCACGTCAGCCATTGATTGATCATTGCACTAAAACAACTCGTTGAGATTTTTCTGCTTTTAGATTTGGATGCTTTGATAGTTCACGTGTACCGACGTTTTGACGTTAACATTCAATATTTATCAGAAGTTTATAATAGTCATGAATATTGTATCTAACATTATTTATACATACATATACACATAATGAATATAAACCACCAGTTATATATATAGATATAGTTATACAGTCACGTATTATTTCTCATAGAGCTAAGTAGAGACGAAGGATTTTCACCTGTTACGATGTCTAACCTTTTCGCCTCTCGACCTCGTTCGTAATAAAACTAAATAATTACTATATTCTCGTTCCGCCCTTATCCACACGACTTTGTTTTAAAAAGTACAATGTGAAAGCCATGTCCTTTACCAGGATTCGAGCGATCGATCCTCGAAATTTTAATACAATAATATGTTTAACGATTCTGACGCGTGAATATATATAATAAGCAAATGAAGATTTTCAGCATTAAGAATGTAGGCATTTATAAATCGGTATAAGTACAGCGATGTGCACTAGTTTTGTTAATAAAAATATTTGACGTCATTGAATTAAATACAGGTAACGTGTTAGTATAAATATGCATTGCCATGTACGGGAATATTAATATGTAACATCATCATTATTTCTTTACAGATCTGTGACAGAAACAAATCAATTACAAATAAGGAAGATGCTCGGAGACGGTGTGACGTGATGGAAGGGAATCTGTAATACCTCGTCCTCGTTATCTTTCACACAGTCAATATTATGTACTAAAGTAACTAAAGTAAGTGAAGTGATAACAGAACAGTGATCATAAATCAATTTTGTAACTATTGAATGTCGCTTATGGTGTTTCACATGTGAACAGAAGACTAACCACAATGTGTCTGCAAAAGTTTTTTCATATTTATATTCTCATGTAAGTATTATTTATAATTGTTTGGATATATGTAATTTAGTTCAACGAAGGATGGTTTAATAGTGCAATAATTTTCACTCATAATGTCTGGTATTGGAGTTTTTTAGAAGTATGGTATATTCGTCTATTATGTATCTATACACTACTACATGGATACACTTACCTACATGTCTTTTTAAAAGATATAAGATGAGTACTTATTCTTAACTATGGTTATTAAGTATCATTTTCAAAATTTATCTTAGCTAAAGTGATAACTTATGTATTGTAAGATCTATAAGATCAACGACAGTACAAAATTTATCGTTTGGTAATATTGTTCAATAAAAAAACAATATTGTACGATTTGGAACATCAGTTTGACTATTAAGTCGATAACTATAAAGGCAATTAAAATCAGTGTGTTCTCTTAATCGTAATTTTATTATCAATGACAAGATACATCGATTTATAATACGAAACAGGCGATAAATTGATGAAATTTAAATATAAATATATTAATGCTTATAAAAAAAGGCATTATTCTTTACCTTATCAAAAAATTGTATGCCGCGCTGATTCACTGGCGTGGAATAAGTACTATTTTTCGTAGATTATAAAATAAGACTGTTACTCAAACTATGCTACTTAAAAAAAATGTGATACAATATAAATGTTTATTACACCTGATAGCCGCAAGTACGACAACTATGATACGAAAAGTTAGACTTATTTTTCAGGGCATTGCCAATATACACGCAGAAATTTAAATAATTTCCGGGATAGAACGTACTCTATATTTGGACCTATATGTGCCTCTGTTTTTTAGCAACGCTCTCATCGAAATCCATTAAACAATCGCGAAGATTATCCCGGAGAAACTATGATAAACGCAAAAAATATGTATGTTTCGAATATAAAAAAAAAAAACATATAATAACTAATAACAGGTGTTTTATGTGATAAAGCAGGTTTTTGTGAATATACGGATAACGTGAACGTAACGATAACGGATAACGTGAATATACGTATACGGATGATGCGGGTAAAGATAAAAAATTTGCTTCGGATCGTAATTTATATGTAGTCTAAACCTTGCCTTGTCTGAAATTTTTGACATAAAGAAAGCGACAACTAACTGACAAAAAACTATTCATGCCGGTCGGTCGTATTACGAAATTAAAAGGAATTAATTTCGCTCGCCATTAGTGGCGTAATGCGTGGTCGATATTTATGAATGGCAAACAGCCGTGGCCGTGGGCGATCCGGATCGCGAGCGAGTCTGGTAAATTCTGTGTCACTGGTATCAGCCACGGTGCCCAGGTATCGGTTGATCAATTGTACGAAATGTTCCCACTTCACCTGAAAAGGTGTTTACGTTAACACTGGCAGCATTCTGTACCACGTGACTAAAATTACATGACAAATCTTTTAATACTTATTGTACGAAAACACGTGTGAATGTGAATTAACGAGTTTCAGTGAATTTCGAAAATAAAAGAAAACCACGGACTATACATAGTGAAGAGCTCATCTATACGAATCGACTAGTTTCCTCATTAATTTAATATTCGTACAAAATTATAATATTCGTAGAACTCTTTTTGTCTTCAATTTTTTGCAGTCATTACTACTCCTACGAACAAATATCTATATATAATAAAAGCTATTCTATGAGAAAATTGAGTAAGTGCATTAAGCTTTTATAATGTAATCATAGTCCTAAGAAACGACAGGTTAGTTGGTGTTCATAGCGCAAGGTCTTTCCTAACTTAGAGAAATGAGCACTTCTGGGTGTCAAAATACCTGTCCTTACCTTATTTATTACACTTGCACATTGAATTGGCGACAGATAGTGGAAACTGCAACCGTGTAACGATTTGTAAATACACGCGTGTTATTTCGCTAAAGCCGTTTACATTTTATGATATCCTTTCAATATAGAACATTATGCTTGTATACACTCACGGAAATGGTTTTGGATGTTAATGGAAGAGCTTCGATAACTCTTTCGGCAGACTAGTTGTACTATTTTATGTTGTCAAACAAAAAATGCCTTTAAATATTACGCACGGTGTTCAACAAGCTGTACCTATTTGTAAAGCAGCGTGTACTCGACGTGCTAGAAATGACACAGTATGTTTCAATTTTAATTGCCGCGCATTGCCTCCGGTAATTACGATCTCTTAACTATTCGAGCACTGATATTACATATACACGATCGGACAAGAATATTATGAATAAGTCAATGTTGTTCATCAACAATAAACTATAAAGAGTAATGATAATATAAATGAAATGTTCAGAGTAAAATGAAAATTGACATGTGGCACTTTAACTCATAGAACAACAACAACAGCATACCGTCACGCCAGGTCCCTAACGGGGTAAGCAGAAAGCACCGAGTGCCAAATATCTCTGTCCTTGCAAACTTCACGCGCTTCGTCTACATTCATCAGTCTCTTCATTCACTCATAGAAATAATTAGATATATCAGAAGAAATATGATCATATCTCTAAATGTACACCAATATTAATAAAGTGAGACATTTATTAGGTAATTCATCTGAACAAGCTGCAAAACGCACAGTAAGTGTATCGAAATCCGCGATTTATTGCTTCATATAATATTGATAAGCGGGCGTTATTTGTGACAATTACACGACTACCTCTTTATCAGGCCACACACGTAGTCATTACAAATTTAAAACCGATTCCATTCACAATAATCATGTTTAATTTATATACAATAAGCAAATAAGGCAACGACGTTTATCTAATTCATTCAACTGATACACTTATATTTACTGGGCAGCCCAGCTGTTACGTCAAAACCTGGTACTTGAATCGAGATAATATTTTCGCAGCGCTGTCTTACGTCACGACAAGATTACAAGCAGAGACAAATTACTGAAACTTTCATTCACGTAATTACCTGGGTGTAAATCATGAGCCTATCGATTCATCCTTCTTGAATTGCAATTTGATGTACCTACTCGCAACGATGTTTACAATCTACGTGAAATATATATTCTTGTACGCTCTACGCAGATTATAGATTCCGACTACAATAGAAACAGGACTAGCGTTAAATTATGATGTTACGTCAAATTCAAATTCATTGTTCGTGCAGTTAGCTTTAAGCATATAGCTATAGGTATGAAATACAAATCAAAGATGTTAGTATTACATAGTAAAAACGAATGACAGACGTATTCAAATCACTACTAAATTAGTACTCAATCATTGTTGATGCTAAAAGTCTTTGTCACATTGGCATTGAACCGCCTCAGAGATAACATCAGGATTATTCAATTAATTCGGTTCCTCGAAGCGGACAATGCTAGTTTGGATAGCTACTTAATGTAGCTTACTATTAACTACAGGAAGTGTAATCAATTACAACCATACAAGCTATTGTACGAATTGGAGCGGTTGTCAAACTATTGATTTCATCAGATCGGAGTCATGGCTGTTGTACGAACGGACAAAATCTCGATTGAATCATCAAGTAAAAACCTTACAGATATAAATATACATATATCATAAGGCATGAATTGGTCGAAAGGATTCTACATTGAAGGTCCTAGATACGCTTACCAAAATAATCCTATGCACTCGTAACCTGCTGGCTTGTTTACAGATATACCTAGGTATTTAAATCAGGTTTGTTAGCAATTAAGTTAACAATTTATATTAGAGAATAACATAGGTACTATATCTTATCTTATTACTCGTTATATTTTATTTAGATTATTACTTACTCTCGTAGGATTAAAATATGGTTACATTGTTCACATCGTAAAAAATTAACTCTTATCTTATAATTTACATTCATGAGATGTTTCTGATACTCGCCTTGAAATAATCACCCAAATTAAAGATTACACAATAAATTTTCATTTGCTTTTCATACTAAACAATATAATATTGAAATTACTTACTATGATTGTAAAAATAATCATTGAAATAATTCAAATAGTTTAAATTATGTATATTTTATGGTTTAATTTAAAAAATAATAATCCGATAGGTATTTTCTTCTTCTCTATATATAACCTAAATATAATCTAAATATTACACGCATGAATTTGGCAGCAACTGGGATTATACACGTATACCTACTTGTGTTTGTACGCTTGCGTCAAATAGCATTGACAGATAGACATGGTATTAGAAGCGCTCCCAATTAATTAGGAAATACCTTTCAAACAACTTGGACATTAAATGAATCTAATCGGACATGTCGTTTACGTTAGCTTAGGCATTATTTATAAGTAAATTAAATCATTAAAACGACCCCTGTCCTCCGATTCTCCTACCCAATCCACAGCTTAAATCTGACAGAGCTCAACTGGCTCGCTACCCTCCCCACCAAACTCTTAATATACCAGTACTGCTACTTAAATAAGAAAAAATATTTTTTTTACATTCATGGTATTATTGATTGAATGCATCGATTGATTTCGCTCTATTTGTTTGCTAGTTTGTTTAACCTGATTTAACTGAAGTTCTAGCAAACATTTAACGCCTCCCTAGGTATAGCATTAAGGTTTCACTTAACTACTGTTGACCTAGTTACGCGATGTTCTGACTTCTGGAGATCTGGACTACGAAATTAATGGATTGACAGTTGTTGGTAATTGCGAGCGAGTTAGCAGCTAGCGTATAGTAAAACGATTTCGTTGTGATTAATATGTTATATTTAATGTATAGAAATTAGCTCTCTCTCTGGTCATATGAAGTATTTTATTGTAATTAACTTTACGATGCAACTAACACGTAATTATGAATTTCTCTAACAGCGTTTCGTGAACAAAGTAATGTATGTGTAGAATGTGTAAATTCACACAACGTTTTGTCAGGTCAATGAGAGGAATCCTCGTTCTGCTTGTTACGGTAATGTGTAGGGTTTACGGTTTAGAAATGTGTCAGCTAACACCGCTCTCCGAAGCTTTTGAACTACAAAGTTGTGTAGCCAGCCAGCCGAGAGTTTCCTTGAAGTGCAAATTAAAAAGAAAGCTGCACAAATGCTCGTCACTACAATAGCTAGTACATACTAATCAAGTAAGTATTCGAAATCATTTTTAAAACTACGCACGTAGCGATTTTTTTCTGTTAGCATTAATAGGGTCAATTTTAGAAAGAGTATCGAGATATATATTAATCCTAAGATAATAAAAAAGTGAGAAAAGCTACTGTTTACATGTGTATATTAAATATTCTTGTCATTGAATTTATTAAAAAGCTTAATTATAAAAAATAATTAAAAAGCTTAACGTATTCAAGAATATTGTGATCCCGGTAATAAATTAAATCTTAAGTAATACACTTGACCAATATCAGTAATAAAAAAAACCTAACATTATGTAAATTAGCGTATAAACTACTCTATTGATTATAAATATCTTAAGCCGTTTATCAGATTAAAACTAACTATCATTTAGACATAATCTCGACGTGGGAAAAGATGAGAATGATAAATGAATCGAACGCTTGGTAATAAATTAATCAGATGACTAAATTGAAAAGCCCTTGTATAATATTTTTTTTATCAAGTACTCCTAAAATATTTCCATAACTAATATGTTATCAAATACAAATGGATTGAGTTAGACAAGGGCAAGGGGAGTTTACATAACTAGGGTTCTGCATCTTGTTGACTCTAAAAGCTATACCTACGGGAGTCAATCGAAATCAAACTCTATTAGTAATATATCACGTCGAACAACACATTCTGACAAGATATTTACTTTGTTTGACACGTTGATATTTTGTATAATTAAAATTTACACATATAAATAGATAAACTAATTAAATCAAAATCTCTATACCATGGCGCTGCGCAGGCGCCGGAGAGGTGATGAAATTATTAATTATAATTATTAAAGCCCGAGCGAAGAGTTGATTAATGGTTCCGTGATAACGCGAGTTAACGCGCGGTAACGGGTAGAACGGTGGCATGCGTTATAGAACCAATTTGTTTATTTAATTAAAAGGTAAGCAAAAAGTACAGACAAATATTAATTAGGACAAACTTGCCTATATTGAGTTCTCTTTAATGTCTTCTGAGTTGTGTGAAGTTTGTCTACCCGCCACTTGGCGTGGTCAAGACTGCGGACTTAAACTTTCTCGTTATGTGATGAGACTCGTGTCCAGCAATGGGACAAGAAGAGGACGAATAAAAAAATAACAATAGAACTTAAATTTTATTTAAATAAATGATTATTTTAGAAAGGACACACACATTGTGAACTACGGATCTGCTACATAATAATAAAATATTCTACCCAATTATGATCGACGACCCCAAGGTAAGTCCACTTGTTTCTCTGTGATAGTATATGGCCTAATCGTCAATCAGTGGCCATTGTTTGTCGTCTTCCGGCTCTAAAATATAGAGTGCCCTAATAAACGATTCAAAACCAGGCAACAGGCAAGCAATCCGTCCATTCTGATGCATACATATATTATCAGGACTGTAATGATAGTAATAAAAAATATCTGCATTTACTGTATTACAAGACGATATGCGACAGAATTGCGATGTAACGTTCTAGTATTTAACTACTAAACGAAATCGCTCTCTCCCTTTTCTTGGACACAAAACCTTTCGTCGCGTTTCATCCGTAAGAATTTTAGCCTCATGCGCGCAAAGAAGTTTCACTTCAATAATTAAAAATTGTTTACTTATTTATTATGTAGGTTAATTCGAAGCTCGAATGGTCCAAATCAACATCGAAACAACAGAAGCCCCATCGTCAGAGACAGAAAATACTTTCATGGTGATTCCTTTAATGAATCACGGTCAAAAATTTGTATACAATTCATTGTCAATAATGGCTCTTAAATGAATAAATAGGACCGAAAAAGCCAAAAAAGATTCACGTAATAGTGTCTATTTAGTAAATCATACTGTGTTTGTTACAAAGAGGTCATTGTGAGCATTGAAGATATATATGGTTTAATTCTTCACTTATTTAATTCTTAATGACGAGCATATGTGATATATTTAATGGAAGTAGAAGAAGCAAAAGAATTTTCTTGGGAATATACTCGGTGGAAATGTGTCGTCTCTGCCTACTCCTATTCGATAAAGGCGTAACTGTTTATGTGTATTGTAGTGTACTCTCTAACGTTGATCAATATAAATATATCATTCATAAATTAATGGTGCGCGTACTAAGTAAACCCATATTTTTTTTTAAATATACACATTCTCTGTAAACAGTTTCGCAGCACTCCCTATAAATCTCATCAGATGCCTATATTAATACATGCGGTGAGCCGAAAATAATGAACTACAAACAACGTTCCAAGAATGCCTCGTAAACTCTATGTGGTTGAAAAACCTATAAATCAATCGCCGGTTACAGATTTAAGAGCATATTATAACAAAAGATGCGGGACGTCGAGAAAAGGTGATGTTTTTTTTTTAAATCATGAACCATTTGGCATATTCGTTACTATGCCTGTCGGCCGCAGAGAGTTCTGAATTCGATTTTCGACTGATGCAAATTTCAGTAAATATTGTTATATTAACTTGTAAGTACTGTTTCAATAAGATTAATTCAGAAATTCTTCGTGTTGCTGAATGAAAATAAACATTTTGATAACTATAGTAGTGTCTACAACTTTTAGCTGTAGATATCGATTTTATATCCCAAATAGCCGCGCAACACCTAATGCTGTAAACACCGCCAACTAACAATTCTTCTATATGTATAAATTTCCTCCCAACTATAATAAATATGTCGATACAAATGTTTGATCTGTTCAGTATGTAAATAGCAATTCTCACTTATAGCTCTATCAATATTGGATGTATGTACATACCATAATATATTTGCTGAGCTAACATAATAAAATTTAACGCAATAATTTCGATAGCAATTTCCTAAGTTTGATTTTAACGTTACAATACATTACGTATTATATTTGAGTACAAGAATAATGAACTTTACGTATTTGCTATTTACGTAATAGAAACATGGCTTGGAAAAAATGATATAGGCAACCGCACCATGATCACTTTTTCCAAGTTAAAATGGGCCAATAACATCTATATTTTCGTAGGTTTTGTGGAATCTTTAATCCATCGTTTACGTCACGAGTAAAATTTCTTGAATCATCACTTGAATTTATATTAAGTTCTAACTGGACTTGAACGATAATAGAATGATACGACTCATTGAAAATTTAAGTGATTTATGCTTGCGCATGTTACGCACGTGTTATATGCGCGTTATATTTAAACAAATCAATTTAAAAAAAATATGGCTAAGTGGTCGTATAAATGTCTAGTTTTTTGTCAGCCAACGCAACATGTTTAAGGAAAGAAATATTTAATAAATATTATATACTTTATGTTATAGATGAGACCGCATTCCTAATCATTATGCGCAAGGTTACACTACCAATTTTTCTCCAACATTTTGGTGATTCCATTATAACATGAGAACGTGGAATATTAAGAATGCATAACATAAATTACGATTCGTAATTTTAAAAATATTGATACCGAAAAGCGAGGGATTACTTTCGTAGAATAGAAGAATTGCAATTCGACATTTTGCGATGAAAGCCGAAATGGCTTACTTTAACATTGACATATTAATAATGTAACGTTTGTTCTGTATTTTTTATATTCAGTGATGATATCATATTATTGTTAAAAGAAGACGTGATTCTATTAATAATGGATGCTAAGTTATGTGATCTCCATTTTTATTTCAATTGGTAATATAAAATCGACCCATAGTAAACTTTAATTTAATTAAGCAATAAGTTTGTGAATGTCGTAAAATATTTATAATAAATTAACTTTAATAGTTCGCGTGGGCAAATAGTTTTGACTAACTGATTAAATATTATGTAATTATCATCATTTTATTAAGAACCGTTAAACAGGGTTCCACACAATATATTTATGTACAATCACTTAGGTCTTAATTACATGGGATCTGGTCGTGGCCCTCTTACATCGAGATAATTAATAATAATAATAAGGCATTAGACCTTAGATTAGATTAAATCCATTGACACTGCATCAACCAATATTTTATGTTTGGACTACAAGGAAGCGTAACCTTTGTGAAGTTCGACCATACGATTCAATATAAACGTCGTATAAATTGGAAAGACGAGATCAGTGAGGCGTGCGAATATTGCATCATGATTGGCTTTATGGGGGATTCGATCGTAACTCGTCGGAAGATCTTGTATGTTGGAACAAAACGTGTGGGAGCTAGTTTTTTTTAATGTTTACTTCTTAATACGTATTGTTAATCGGAGTTCATAGATGTAGAAAACTTAGCAGCGTGTTCAATGCTCATCGAATAACACAACATATTTGAGTGTACGGTTTTGGTCGATATCATCAGGCAAAGATACATCAAGGCAAAAAGGCAAAAAGGCAAAAAGACAAAAAGGCAAAAAGACAAAAAGGCAAAAAGACAAAAAGGCAAAGGTTGACCTTTAACTATACAAAATAGTTTATTAACTTTAATTTTGAGGCAATGGTTGCTCAGCAATCATTTCGAGATTTTCGGGTTCGCATTATGCTAATGGAAATCCAATCAATATTTTGTTCAGATAGTATTTATATAAAGGTAGTATCATTGTTTACGTTTACGGCCAGATTACAAAGCTCATCGATAAATCAACGTCGTACAGAATATTTCCGAATCACTTATATTCAAATTAAACATGACCAAGTAACGAAATACTAACGACTTTGATACTAAAAAAAGTCGGAATGTGCTAAATTAATCAAAGGCGCGGACATTGACATGTCAGAACGTTAGTCTCCACACAAATGAAGTTGAATGACACTTCCTCTAGCAAATCGTTAGACATCTAACGAGCAGAAAACCTTGGAAAATTTATGTAACGTATTGACACTTATGCGTAGTCAATTCAATAACTGATTATTTAGAATATACTTAATAGCTGATCATTTTTTAAGAACCATCATACCTACCGAAGGCAGAAGTTATGCAGAAATTTCAAATGTTTACACAAACAAACAACCCGTTTTTTTTTAATTTTCGCGATTCTTTTCAGCTGAAAAGTTTAACATTTACATTTTCACTTTGTATGTATGTTATGATTATAAAAACACATAACCTTTACTTGACAGTTGTAATATTACTTTATATCAATGGGACTTTGAATAATGCATTACTAAATATTTATAAAAACGCGTCCATTGGGTTTGTCTACTAACCCTTATTTCCACCAATTCGCACTGTTGAAGTGTTGTTGACTATGCACCAGGTCTCCCGTAATGGCAGTAGAAACCCAGGCCCAGCAGTGGGACACAGCTACCATACATACCAGCGTTGAGAAAACTCCAAATAAATATTACAAATGCAAGCCGAGGCGAGGAGTTGAAGCTAGTTTTATGTCATTCACGACGACACTAAAATATGATAAACAGCCGTAAACGCCACAACGTAACAAGTAAACATGCTTAAATACACTGTAGAAACAATGTTTTGTTAGCGAGTCGTGTTAAACAGTAGAATTAAGTAGCCGTTTAAAAATGCCGTAGAGTAGCCCTCCGCGCTCGAATTTGTAGTCCAACCTCAATTTGTTAACATATTCTTTGTGATGCATTACCATTCATACTTTTTCTACGTTTAGAACGTAAATATGTGAGTAGGTCTGGCTAATATGACCCCTTGTAAATTTTGACAATATAAATTTGCCTGTACATATTACCGGTGAGACCATTATGGTAATAAAAACAAGAATAATGTTTACTATTGTTATTAATTATTTCACTATTAAGAACTAGAAACGAAAGAGAACGTTAATATTAAGTCAAAAGCCGAAATTGTCTGAATCAAGGTCGCATAACTAACTGAACATAAGTTATTGCAAATTAATACAAACACGCTTATTATTTTGTCATCTTTGTCATGTAAAATTGCTCATAAGACAATATCATGCAAGAATAGATGGCCAAATACTCCTTTATCACTCGCATTTATGTATTAAACCGCAAATACTGTGTTTTTTAGATTCCCCTATATTGTAAACGTTCTTTTTTCAAATTCAATGAATTTAAACAATTTTAAAGCTTGCCACTTTTTTATAAAATTTAAGTTTATGCACAAAAATTACACGGTCGTACTCTAACATTAGATACATGGCAATATTTTATTTGAAAATAGTTGTGAGGATGTACATTGCCCATTGTACCCGCAGTTCTTCCGAATGCATAATAATTTTAATGCATGCAACATACGCCTGCCCAACATAACTATTAACTACCGTAAATAATCTATTGTTACACTGCGACTGGTTGTTCAAACTGTGAATTCCTAAATAGTAAGTTAAACAGAATAATTCTATGGTAATGTATTTAATGAACACAATCTTTTATTTTCTTTGTTTCACTCGTCTTGCATTACAGCATTAAAGCCTGGAAATGAACAAAAATATAGGTACAGTAAGTTTACTTTGAATAATGACCGTTTAAGAATAACGAGGATAATTTATTTACCAGTTGTATTAATGTAATGCGAAGAAGCTGTCGCATGGTAGGCAACCTACGCTATAAGGGAGCGTGGCCGACTATTAAAATTCTCTACAAATTGATCTGTCGACATACTAGTTTTTAAGTCGTACTTACATTAAGAATCTTTTGCTAAATAAATGTATACGAGTTGATTCGTAGACGGGTTACAATTTATCTGTTTCGTTTTAAACGTATATGAAAAGTGTAGGTAATTTTGTCCTAAATATACAGACGTTTGTTTCGCAGAAACTTCGTAAAGTTTAATTAACATGTTTAGTAATAGTAAATCAGCATTTTTTTATTATGATCGTTAGATATTTGTAATATATCAATTATCATATATCTAAGAACTTGTTTTTACCCATAGGCATCCCAAGACCTTTTGTTAAGTAATGAAAAAAGTAAACTTGACATTAATTTTTAAATACTAAAAGTATAATTTCGTTAAAAAAATCCTCTGAGTTATGTACACGTAGCAAGCAGTAGCACAGTGCGTCGTTATTTCGGCTGCCATGCAACACTTCGAGAGGCCCCGATCAAATAACTGACAATATCTGTGTCATTCATGAAAGACAGTTCTAATTAGCATGAAACAGCGTCGCCTGAAATAGTCGCCTCAAGTTTGTAGAGACAACATGCCGCGTTAGACCAAATTTATTACAAATACATGCTTAAATAAATTTGTCTTCTTCGTATTATTGAAGTAGAAAACAAGCAGCAGACTAATCTGTCCTCATCATACTAGTCATACACAAATAAATGGACAAAATCTTTAAAAAAGTACTAAAATGAGCTCCTTAAAACTCTCGTAATACGAATTAGGCGCTATAGCTAACAAGGAGATGTTTTCAATGAGTAGGCAAACTTTTTCTCGATTAACATTGGAGTTGACTGGCCGCGTGGTCGAGTTGTTAGAGACCCTGACTGCAAAACCGGAGGTCGTGGGTTCGATTCCCGCCCAGGACAAACATTTGTTTGTTCAGTGTCTGGTCGTAATAAAAATATCTATTATATCTATACATACGATATACATATTATATCGTATGTATATTTATGTATGTTTATCAGCTGTCCATTTACCATAACACAGGCATTCAATTGCCTAATTTTAAATCGGATAGCCGTGTGTGGAATCGTCCCCAGTTATTATTTATTATTATTAGTAATATTAGATGCATTTAAACGCCAGAGCGCAAGTCGCTCTAGTATTAAGTGTACCGGTTCCACTTTACTTTACTGATTGCACACGAATCGATTTATATCTCGTGCACGTACTGCTATACGATTCTATCTATCCGATTCGCAGAGATTTATCGGTACAATTACTGACTCTAATTCCGCATTAACCATTAAATCTTATTTTGGATGCTGTGAATGCAGCTTGTCCTATATCGGCGACTGGCGATGCATATCAGATCCCGGCGTCTATTTTTACCTACAAGATGTGAAATTGACTTCCTTCTGAGACATTTCCGGTTCACTGTCACATTGCAGTCTGCACGCTATTAGCGTTATTTACAAGTCTGATATTGCAACCTTACACGAATATTCATTATCAAATTTTATCAGATACGTCTACGTTACGATTCGAAGTTATAAATATAAAAGGATTTCCATTTAATTCTCATGAATATCAACGAATTTACTTTCTGCTGGTCACTATACCCTATTTTCCATTATATAGCTTACATTGTCGTTTATTCCTTTCATGAACTAAATCGACTGAATACATCTAGAGTTATTGACGTTGCGCAAAGATGTTTAATCTGTATTTTAATAATTTTCTTACGCCGATCATACGGAAAAAAAAACGGAAACCGAAAGCAATAAACTCGTTTGCATCAGTACGAGTAGGAAATATCCTAACGTTGGTAATGTTTGTTCTGGATGCGGCGCGAACACAGCATGTCCTACATCGGTGGCCGGTGATCCGCGTCGCGCCCAAACGTCCGTTGCGTTCGTTACGAAAACTTCACAAAGCACCATTGTCTCATTGTCACTTAACCTAAGCTTATATGGCACATATGTGTATATATGAATACCTACGTCACAAGTTCAACCGCTGTTACAAGACATGGAAAGATTGTAGCTGTTAAGGAACAGAGGGGGACTTATGCTATTTTTACATACTAAGACTTTGGGGACTATCTCGAAAACGCTTAGTGCCGGCCTAGAAAAGATGATAGTGGCTATAAATCCAGGAAGCTTCTTTTGGTACTAGGTGACTCGATGTTATGGACAGTTTGATTCGGGCAATAGGTACTGGCTAGAAGCTGCAGCCGTTCTTCAGCTATTCACCAGTGCAATATTGAAAAAATAAGCTTTTTCTGCAATAAGGCCGAAAAGTGAGTAACCAAATGTAATTCAAATCTATAGGAGTGTCCGCTACTGGAATACCTTTCTAACACTAGAAAAAAATATTTACACATCATTGAATAAAACTAAATTTTAACGATATTAAACACAACTAGATGACACATCTAAAAAAATTTACACATGACGTGAATACTTAGTTTTACATACGTATATTTAGGTACATTAAAATCCGGCATGACCAAATCTCCTCTGCCACGTGCCGCTGTAGACAAAATAACAGTTTAGTTGTAAGCGGCTTAGCTTAACAAATTACAATGTGACGACACGGCCTCATGCGCGGCACGGTATGATTGATGTCGGAGCGAGAGTGTTGAAAACGTTACGGATGGACGTTAAGCTTATTTCAAATGATTTCATACGTCATACAACATGTGGGTCCATTGTATTCATAATAAATCCATTTACATTACCCGTAAAAAAGTCTCCGGATTTAGCGTTCAGAAATTGGTCTCTGTAATTATTGTCAATATCAGAAATATTTCAATCGACATGATGAAATTAAAAAATGTTAATATGGAATAGTCTCTTCTGGTCTCATCAAACCTTTATCGGTCCACTTTTGAAGGCGAGTCCCTTTTTGTTATAAGAAGGGTTAAGTTCAGAGGTTTAACAGTCACTCCGTCTTATGCAAGATTTCGCGTACAGGATTAATTAATAACGTAAAATACACATATCTATATAAATTTAGGTTTATCGCAATAAAGAACAGTAGGCTACTTGGTTTGCACATGACCCTATATTACACCACAACTTGGTTTATTTTACACGCCAAAGAGATAAGACTTTCTATCTTAAAATGTTTTCAGTGTTAACTTCTGTGCCAACATACAGATAAGCAAACTAGAACATAGGGCACTAAGCGCGAAATTCTGTCGGTGAAGGTGAAAGTAAAGTTGTTTTCAAATGAGATATCTTCATTAGTTTTCTTTCTTATTTTACTTTTATAATAAAAGAATGAACGCACTCAGCACAAATTAAACGGCACAAAAATATCTGTGTGCACAAGTGTGAGTGAAATAAAATAAAATATTGTAATTAACGTAACATCACGCCTGTAATCCCCTAAGGGGTAGGCAGAGGAGTGTGGTACACCCCCACATTTCATCAGTTACGTTTAAGTCCCACAATGGAATAGGTGGTGAGCCTATTGCCATGCACCGGGC
>DWDX01001501.1:0-18445 GCA_018245675.1 Agara michaeli | reverse complement strand
ACGTAACTGGTGAATTGTGGGGGTGTACTACACTCCTCTGCCTACCCCTTAAGGGATTACAGGCGTGATGTTACGTTTATTTTAGAACTTATGACTTTAACTGACACAGTCGTATGCTCGAGAAGGTGTTATGTTTTCGTGTGGGCAGTCGTTTAACACGTTATGCTACGATTCGCAGGCGAGCTGATAGTGGGGGCGGCGCACAGTGTGGTGATGCTGGCGCCGCTCAGCGAGATGGACCGCGGCCGCTTCGGGTCGCTGTTCGTCACCAACTACAAGGTCTCCTTCGTGCCACTGGACCACACGATCAACGATGTAAGGATAATGAAGATTTTATTTATACTTCACTTGCGTGTACTTTCACTGAAGCTTTTGTTCTGAAATTTGGCAGACACGTTTGGTTCCCATAAATAAAGCCATTTCTTTATTAAGTTTTATTCTTATGTCGTTTCTCTATCTCTCTCTTTCTAACTACATATCCCACATGGCGGTGGGGTCAGCTTTTCTAACGTTATGCAGTGACTTCGTTCTATCCTCGCATTGTCCTTGGACATTTGAGACCTTATTGTTTCCTTTGACATTACATCTTTCCATCCCGTTTTCTCTCTGCCCGGCGATCTTCTACTCGCTAAGCAAAGATTGTCGTGATTTTATCGCGATAACAAAGATCGATTGTTGTCCGTACACGTGAAGGCCATGATAGAGATCATTGCCTTCAATGTTGTATTGTGTTGTCATTTTTCTTTTGTTTTTATTGCCGTATTACCTCCATGTCATCTTTTTGACATGCGTTTGCTCATACTTACAAGATAACCTTTTAAATTCCCCAAGAACTTAACACCGAACAAGTCAAAACACGCACTACGGTTCACAGTTTATATCTTATACCTACATATGACATACTTTAAATCAAGGAATTTAAAATCAATTAAATTGATCAATCAATCAGGTACAAGTCATAAAACTGTAATGCCACGTAACATAAAAGCTGCACACACAATTTTACGTCGCTTAATTTTATGTTCATACTATAACTTTAGAGAGTTCCATGGAGTCCTATGTTATTGTCAGGAATGTGGCCAGAAGAACCATCTGGTGGGCGTGTACGACGTGCCTCTGACGGGCGTGGGGGCGTTGTGGCTGACGGACGGGGGCACGGCGCGGCGCCGGAGGCTGCTGCCTCGCGCCGACGTGCCGGCTAAGTTGAAGGGGCTACAGCTTGTGTGTAAGGTGAGGCGATTCCTAAAAGTTAACTGCAAGTTTTTTTTACGCCCCAATGCTGGGCATGACTCTCTCCTGCATAGTACCCCACCAAGTTTTCCAGTGCGCATTGGTGAAGATATGGAATATTTGTAAACCTCCTTTTAGGCCTGCAAGTCCTGTAAACTAAAAGATAACTCTCTTTAGGCTTACTCAGTAGACTTTGATCTTAAGGCTTCTCACATTCTGGCAGGACACCTGAAGCTAAAATAAGAAACAATACACAGCAGAAACTAATTTATGAGCTAAACAACAATTAATCTCCTTTCCAGAACATGAAAGTGCTATCATTCAACTTCGCCAACTCACCGATAGGCGTCGGCAGGAAAGTGGCGATGGCGCTGCTGCACCACGCGTTCCCCAAGCGGCACGACCTGCTCTTCGCCTTCGAGTACAAGGAGCCCTACTACCCCACGCTCCCCTCGGACATGAACATGTTTCAGCGGCCGGGCGACTGGAAGCGGGAGCTGGAGCGATGCGAGTGTCCGCACTGGAGGATAACGTGCATAAACGGGACCTCCGACGCGTTCATGTTGACAGCGGGCGAGACCCTGATAGTGCCCAGTTCGGTTCTGGATTACAACCTAATGGAGTCGGCGCGCCACTTCAGGTCGGGCCGGGTGCCCATCTGGGTGTGGGGGCGGCCCGAGGGAGCCGCGTTGCTGAGGAGCGGCGAGTTGCTGCCAACGGAACAGTCGGCCACCGCGGAAAGTGTATTATTGGAACAGGTAAATGTATGCAGCGTTACATAGATTCTCTATTGAAATGGTCAAGATTAACCAACTTGGTTTACCGAGACGTAACTAGTATCCCTAGCAATTTTAACCTTTACTAGTTACAATGGGAAAGGAGCTTTATAAAAACGCATGGATATAATTTTATAACGGTAAATGTATTGGTGAAAGGTATAACAAAGTTTCTAGTTACCCCAATTTTACATAACATTATCTAATTATATTATATCTGTTTATATTGAACAAAGTTTTACAGTAGATAGATCTTGTAAAGTATAAATGTTTTTGTTTCAAAATTGCAAAACACGTTTCCAGGTCCGGCGGTCTCATCCGAAGCTAACTCCGCCCTACGTGATATATCTGTGCGGGAACCCGTTCGCGAGCGGCGCCAGCACGAACACGCTGCCCCCGCTCGGCACCTTGCACGCGTCCTACAAGAAGCTCGTCGACCTGTGCACGCCCACCACGCTCTCCAACTTCTGGGTACACTAATACTTGTCGATACCACTGTAAATGTGTCGTGTAAAGCAGTGATAGCCTAGTGGCTGGAACTTCAGTCTCCCATTCCGGAGGTCTGGGTTCGATCCTGGCACGCTTTGATTTGATTTATTACGTGCGTTTTATAAGTAACATTTAAATATCACTCGCTATAACGGTGAGGGAAAACATCGCGAGGAAACCTGCACACCTTACAGATGTTATAAATTATATAATGTTTTCTGAGGTGTGTGAAGTCTACCAATCCGCACTTGGCCAGCGTGGTGGACTATGGTCTAAATCCCTCTCACTATGAGAGGAGACCCGGTCCAGCAGTTGATCCCAACAGAAAGGATCGAAAAAAAAACAAAAAAAAAGTGTTATACATATTCACACATGCACGCTCACGTATTTAAGAACAATTTGAATAGAAATAGTTCAATAGTTTGCAATGATAAGTAATACATTATTTAGTACTGAACTTATCTTTCACGGAGTCACAATGAAAATTCCAGATGAGACACGAGCGAGATGTTATATCCCTTGGGGGTTTTATACGTGGAGGTCGTTTCCCAGATGCAAGACTCGCAGTACTACGGGATCGTGGAGTCGAGCCGGTGGCTGCGGCACGTGAGCGCGTGCGTGAGCGCAGCCAGCGACGCGGCGCGCCAGCTCGCGCGCAACGTCACCGTCGTGCTGCAGGAGGGTACGTCGCCCCCCCACCACACACATCGCTATCGTAATACTCACAGCGAGCCTTGGCACTCACTGGCTGGCGACAAGTGTCGTGTCCTAACAAAGAACACATACACATATACCTATTGGAAAGAAAATGTAGACTCTGTGCATACACAAACAATTCAAATGTCCTATATTTAAGTCGCTAGCTGCAGCCTCTAGCATCGCTCTCATTACTACTCGATCCTATGGAGAATTGAATAGGACACATGGGCTGGAGTTATTGTTGAGCGCGTTGACATACTAGCTACCAATTATTGGGAGATTGACTGACTGTGGCAAACGACTCGACCTTTTAAGCTATTGTTTTCAACATACTGTTTGTATTGCAGGCGACGGAGTGGACTACTGTGCCGTGGTGTCCTCATTGACGCAGCTGCTGATAGACCCACACTTTCGCACGATATCCGGCTTCCAATCGCTCATTCAAAAGGAGTGGGTGGCTCTCGGACACCCCTTTTGTGATAGGTTGGTATAAGTACAATTCTCTTAATATCTATTACGAAAATATAATGACAGAATTGTTATTAACGTCTCTAAGAGTTCTTAAGTTAACAAAAGACACAGTGCACTTAATTGGAGTCATCAAACCTAATATTAATCGGCCAACAGATTCGGTCTGCCCCGTCCGGGCAGTCCGAAGGAGGAGTTGGGCCGGGAGAGCCCCGCAGTGGCGCAGGCGGCGCCCGTGTTCCTGCTATTCCTGGACTGCGCGTGGCAGCTGCAGCAGCAGTTCCCCGCCGCCTTCCAGTACACCGAGACCTACCTCACCACCCTGTGGGACTGCGCGCACAACCACCTCTTCGACACCTTCCTCTTCAACTGTCCGCGGGACCGCGACCTCGCCGGCGCCAAAGTAGGTCATAGTTACTCCACAACCGCATGTTACTTTCTCCTACTAGTAATTAGTAGTAGTAGTAGTAGGCTAGTAAACTCTAGTTTACAGTAGGTATAATTGATGGCTCTGTCACATATTGCAACACCTTTAAAGTTTTAATTTTTAATCCGTATTTTTTGATTTATCAGCTTAAATTATTATTGGAAAGGTGGTGTGTGTTATATTATTCTAGTCCCATAATCCAGAGCAAAAAAGTGTCGAATATTGTTGTACTCTCATTAAATTAATATCACTAACATTTAAATAATATTATTATATGTTTCAGAACTTTGTCCAACGACCGGTATGGGACTGGGAAGAGCAGTTCTCCGAGCAAGACATAGCATTGTTTTACAACCCCCTGTATACAGGGAACAAAGTCATGTCATCTCCTGTACAAAGGTTATGTAAGTATTAAAAGCCGTCATTAAAACTGTTAACGTAAATTTCCCTACTTAAAGTAATATTGTTGAAACTATTTATATAATACAGCAATATCATGTTCTGGATACAAGATAAGGCTGACTGGTACAGTGCAGATAGGTTTCATTGGTAGTAATAATTGCCTCCTTAAAGCAGTTATATTTTATGTTACATCATGAACACATGGGTTAACATGTTAGTGTTGTTTCAAATTCATAATTTTATTACACTGAGACAGGTACGTGTTTAAATTTAGTAATTGGTGAAATCGGTGGATGGGTGGTGATGTACTACCATAAATTTTCGAGATATGATGTGTCCATTGTTTCCACATGTCCGAACCATGCAAGCATGCAACGTTTAACATAGTAGTATCTGTATTTGGTCCAGCATCGATATCGTCGGCCAGCCGCAGCAGCGCGGGGGCGGCAGCGGCGGAGAACTCGGAGCGGCTGGAGCCCAGCAGCTGCATCGCGGCCATGGAGCTGTGGGCGGTGTGCTACGAGCGCTGGCTGCCGCCGCTGGACGCGCCCGCCGCCGGCCGCGCGCAGCTGCTGCTGCACTACTGCTCGCTGCGGGCGCAGGTAGCGCCGATACCCATTAAATATAGCTTCAGTGTTAACAATATACTTGTATTTCTAACGGAGTAATCTATCACCTGCTAGATTTAAAATTTAGAATTAGATATATTTTTACATCTTTTATTTGGGTACATTAAAAGTTCCGATAGGCACAATAAAGATGTGATGCCTTCATTCAGGAATATTCTATCAGTAAGTTTCAATTTTACCCCTGAAAATATGTCTTAGGTTAAATATAAACGATAGCCGCATCTGTAGCCACTTAACAATTAGTATATTTTAAGGAGAGAAACGCTTGTTCAGTCATTTTTTACGATTTCCAGATTCAAAAACTGAACGAAAAGATTTCTTCCTTGTCGATAATGAGCAATCGACATTCGAATGGTGACGCGGAGGCGGGGGAGGCGGAGGCGGGCGAGGCGGGCCGCGCGCCGGCCGTGTCCCGCTTCTTCCCGTTCAGCTTGCGGCGCGCGGACACGCTGGCGCGCGGTCTCGACTCCATGCACGTGAGCCTCATCGACGCCAGCCTGCTGCTCGACTCGCAGTCGCTACTCAACGCGCCCGACTAACGTTTCAAGTAAACATTATCGTTTGATTGTTTTCGCTACGTTCGACTGTGATGGTACAGCGGGAAATGTAAACCCAAGCGCTTATATGAAATTAGTACGATCAAAATTATATACTGTGTAAAACGAGTGTCGCGAGTACTTTCAACACTGGCGACGCGTTAGTGATGCTTCTGGGGTTGCCAGTGTTCTATATATATATATATTTATATATCGTAACCAGCTTGAATAGTTATTATTGTTATACCATCACACCGAGTGCCAAATACCTCTCTTACAAACCTGACGTGCTTCTACATTCATCACTCTCCTTGTTTAGTTAACTTAGTGAATGTCAGTGTTCATTTTACTCGCGTGCTGTTGCAGTAAACCCTTCGCTTTACTATAATTATATAGCGCAGAGATAAAAATACTTGTAATTATAGCTGCAACAAATAGTACCAGAATCACGGTAACCATGTAAGTTGTTGTATCGAGGATATTCACTGCAAGGTTTGTGTGTGTGTGTTTGTTGTAATTGACACACACCACTCTCTATACAGTAACTTTTCTTTATGAAAACTGATTAAGATATTGTAAAAAAAAACTAGTTAAAACAAGATAGACTGTGTTCTTACCAACACGTAGTATTACTTTATATGCTGATAAATGTTACAGAGCAGTGATAGCCCAGTGGTTTTGATTCCAATCTCCAACTCGGTGGTTTGGGTTCAAATCCTGGCTCGCAACTTGTAACTTTTTACCGCATGTTTCATAACCTAAAAATGAAATATCAGTAGCTGTATCGGTCATGAAAACATCTTAAGGAAACCTGCATACCTTAGAGCTGTCCATAATGATCTTTGAGATGTGTGAAGTCTGCCAGCCCACAGTCGGTCAGCATCTAACACTACAGTCTTACCTTCCCTTTATGAGAGGACGTTTTAACCAATACTACAATAAAATGGTTGGGATAAGTGTTAGAATACTATTTTTTGTATGTTTTCATAACTAAACATTATACGGTTTGTATAATTTAACACCATATATATAAACGCTTAAATCTATATACACTGTATTTTGTATCTAATCACTCAATTCAATAGTACAACTTTCATCACATGTCAATATTTAATCTTAAACTAAGTACATTGAAGCCATTATCCTGCTTAGTATTAATAAATTAATATATTAACATATTGCTTTTCATAATTATTATTTTCTTCTAGCATTAAGGTAAAATATGTAAATAATGGATACTAAATAGTTTTTGTAAAAAATGTTTTTAAATGTTATTTTTTTTAAAAATAAGTAATGCTTTCTTCACGAAGGAATCGACTGTATAGCGTGTGAAATAAGTGAAATACTTTGGTGTACGTCTTGAGACTGGTTTGACCATGTTTTACATTACGGTGCAGTTAATTGAACATTCGATTTTTCGACAAATTTGTGGTCAACTTATATTAGTTGTAGGAGATTTTTGCAGAAATCTCTTAGTTAATTCAGGTAATACAGTTTAGCGACAAGCTGCAAATACAGTAAATGATGTTATGTAGTCATGTCGATAAAAGTACCACGATACATGCTCCAGTTTTGAAGGGAAACCTTCAAAAGGTACCGCGGTGTCGGGGGCGAGATATCAAGCTGTGTGAGATTTTTCCCTCGAGTGACCGTCGGTGGTGTTCATCTTCACTGTCGCAGGACTCTGGGGATCCCAGCCCTGGACGATCAGAGCTCCCTCTCTGGCCGCTGTCACGAGGAAGGTTCCTTTTAGTCGCCTCTTGAGACAGGCAGGGGAGATACCGTAGCCGTATTTCGTTCCCTACGTGTTTTATACATCCTACGTGGGCTAGTTTCAATAGTAATTAGCTCTTATTACCGGGCAAAAAAGAATAAGTCAAGCTTCATATTTTTATATTTAGACACATAAACATGTATCGATATAGGTAATGTTGCTATATACAAACAATATCTGTTTTTGTTGTAATTTTTTTATTGTTGTTCTCGGAAATAGTTTGTTTTTTCTACAGCAATGATTTTATTACATGTACATAATAGCATTATATATAGTGTAACTGAAATGTCGATACAAAGTAGATAAATAAAATTAAACTGCAAGTAAGTGGATCGCATTAAAGCCAGAAGGAGAGAGCGATATCTACCCGCGGTGTGTTCGGGAATTCGTTGCAGGCGGGATATTTTGTAATAGAAGTAGAATAATAACAATACTTATTGTCAAAATTGCATAAGGATGTATCTTCCTTGTCTCGGTTTAATACATATAAGGCGTTGAGCAGTACAAGTCTACACTTAACTGTGTACGTCACCTGTTACCATGTCATTATCATTTGTATATATTATTATGACTGTCCATATTAATTATATCGTAACTTGTTTGTTGTGTATGTTTATTTTGTGTGTCCGTCGCGTTGTTGTATTGTCGCGTTTAAATACGACATTGTTATGTGATTATTAACGTTAACAGTAAAATACAATGAATATAAAGAAAAACGTAGTAGTCTATGGGTCTGTACACAAAAAAAATTCTTGTTGCAGGCCAAACTTGCTATGCATATAATTGTTACCTTCAAAGTTTACGTGTATAAACTAAATCGTATGTGAAATTAAATGTATACAATTTGAATACTACTAATTTTACTGCCATGAATGTTGGAAGTGATGCGAGTACTAGCAACACTCGATTGACCACAGACAATTGTATAGATATATATTGCTACATTATGTGTGTGTTAGTGGGCCAAAATTAATTTATTATGTAATTATTATTACCATTGATAGTATGGTTACGTTGTAAATAAGGCAGCTGGTTTGTTATTAATATTAATGCAACATTTTAATGCACGTTTTGTTTTAATGTATATTCGCGGTAACGAAAATATGAAATGTATAGATGTTAGAGCTTAAGAAAAATGTGAATTCAATATTGGAGATATTTTTGGACTTGCGTTTTAGATGAAGGATGATAATGGGGCTGCGTTGGCAGTTGGAAGAGAGGAAGAGCCACAAGGGAGTTATACAATGTAGATAAATTGAAAGATCAAAATTATTATTATTATTAATAATATCGTAAGAATTATTTTATTCAAAGAATCTAGGTATTCGTTATTCTGTGCGTAGTTTTAATGAAGAACAATGACTGCTTCTGGAGAAAAATGTAATATCCAGTAAAAGTCCATTTAAGATTTACACATCCAATATAATTGCGAAAGAATGTATATTAGTGTCGAAGAAAAAAATGCCTTTTTTCGGGTGTCCAATACAACAAGGATTATCATAATGAATATATAAATATTTCCATGCATCCGTCCTCGATCGCCTCGGTCGCGCCGGCTTCGGTAGCTGTGAACCGAATCGCAATCTTTTTAGCGATTTCTCATCATAAAATCTTTGTAAAATTGAAAACAAAATTCAGTAAATTGTATATAAGTTTTCATATAACGTATATAATAGTAAAAATCGTTACATTCTAAGTCGCGTCCGTCAATTGCACTGGACGTGTAAATCGTGAGGACTGCTAAAGCCGGCTCCACGCGCGCATCGTGTATAATTTGTACTGGGATTTTTAAAGCGGATGGCGCAATGGGCAGTACACGTGACGTTATGAAACTCAAACGAGCACCCGAATGTTCAAAATTCAAAGTTCGTTATTCGCTCGGACGCCGTCCACGCCCGCCGCGGTATACTACATAGATATTTACATATATAACGTTACACATATACACGTCCGGAGCCGGTTTAATAGTAGTCATTTTTAAAAATGGTAACATCCATGTTTTTTGTAGATATTGTTGACCTTGTTGTGCGGATATTTAGATCGTACGTAACTGTAACATATTATTGCGTAGTTATTTAAGCGGCGTATTGACGTAATTATTGTATAAATATCCACGAACTGTTATATAGTACAGAAGATGTAGTGCCGAACGGGACGGGAACGCCAGCTGTACTGATGCTCTTATGCGCTCAGGTGTGAACAAATAGTGCCATTTACCACACGTGTATGGCATAACACGCCATTGTCTGTTACTGGAGACTACTGGACTATTCGTGTTCCAATTAAAAACATCCATTTATCATACGAGCCCGAAATAGCAAGCCTTTCTTCACAATCGACTGATTGTAATTCGAAATTAGAATAATTATTTAAGAGTTGCACTAAATTTCTGAGACATATCCCCATATTGGCAAATGTAAGCGTTTTGTACGGTATGCTAGTCCAGGGACCTCACGTCCAGTACTTTATAATAATGTTTACCGTGCAGCGTCGGCGTGGCTTTACCTCTGAGATGGTTAAAGGCAATCCTGTTGGATACGTACGCGAAAATAAATTTTAATATAGCGGGCATAGAGTGCCCTGTCCATGGACACCTTCATAGCGCGAGACGACCTCACCGTTCCGATCTATTGTCATCACAAACTTAGATAAAATAGTAATGCTGTACGTCATGATTTCTACGTTTGATTAAATTTTACGTCGACGCATTGTTCTTTGTAATGTATCCCAGTGCAATCGTGCCAATGTATGTAGCGGGCCGCGCCTCCTGGGAGTAACACTGTCGTGACACGCCTTACACCATAACACGTCCTCGAACTCGCCTATGTGTTGGATATCGATAAGGCGATCGTTCCTTGTCACGCACGGAGCGCAGCGCTCGGAACGTTGGCAACATTGGCGCGGGGCGTTGCGAGCAGTGTTATGTCGCAGGGGGGGCGGGAGCTTAACGAATGATCTACGTTGTTGTGTGTACCTGACAACGTGCGCAGTAATGTTCAAATGAGAAAAATAAAACTAATAGAACCAGCTTGTGTATAGTTTTCTTTTTCATACCTGTCTTATCTATTTATTTATGAAATGCAGAAAAATTGCAGAACGTCTTACGCAATACTTATAACTTACAAATCAAAATCAATTTTACTTTACGCAAAATAATTACATATTAATTTATTAACAAGAATTTTCATTCAATATGTATTGAAATTGTAGATATTTTCATATCGAAAGGTAGCATTTGCTTTTGTCAGCTACAAAAAAATGTGTTTTCTACAAGAGAATGGTACAATCACTCTTTTGGTCTTTCTCGATCTCATTAACCTCATCGGCCTAAGGACGTCCAATGATGATCACATCTTTGGACGGTTGAATAGAGATGCCAGCCTATGCGCGAGCTCACCTCTGTTGTATTGAAAACACTTGTTCCAATACCCTAAACAAGACCATTCAAATAAGAAAATTGGATCACAAAACAAAATACACTGCTATCATTCGTCGTGTTGTATAAGTACCTACCTATAAATCGAAATAGATTTTTGCGGGCGTATAACAGACATGCGTTGTACTTAAATGAAATTTAAGTCTGAGCTAAAGCTAGATTTGCTGCCTTTCACATTATTACTTTCTACTCTTTAGTTTGATTAGCAACCAAAGCGTGTTCTTTAGTTTTTTTTCCATTTTTTTTCGCCTATTTTTTAACAAGGCTGGTCGTTAAGTCTATAATATCTCCTGTCGCTGCGCGTCCTTCGCTTCTTTCAGCCTTTTCTCCTTCTCGTACCGTTTCATGGCGATCCGGAAACGATTAATGAGAATCGTCCGCTCCCAGCTCCAAGATGACAAGCGCTGTTGGATTATGTTCGCGTTTAATTTACGAAGCACGTCACGTTTGTAAGGACAGATATATTTGGCACTCGGTGCTTTCTGCCTACCCCGTTAGAGACCCGGCGTGACGTGTAATAATAATAAATAATAATTTGTATATAGTCCAGTATGTAGTGACCGCGCTCGAAGCGATCGGCCTGCATTCAATGCATTTCACAGATGATATTGCATTGCAATGATAAACTTTTGTATTAAATAGTCGTTAGTTAAGTGAATCAATGACCCAGTCGAGTCAGTCTCACAGTTATTTAGCCAGTAGCTGGTTCCAGCTACTGTATCAATGCAAATTTAATCTTAAGCTTTTGCTGATTTCAATTTTAACTCGACACTAATTTTAGTTCACATTTTGAATACATGTAGTAAGTGTAGTAACGTAAGCACCCGAAGCACCTTCAAGAATGAATATGACCATTTCAAGTTGTAAAAACTAGTGTGTGTTATTTACAAAAGTAAGAGGAAAAGGGGGCATGCAAGGAAAAGTTCGCAAATAAAATGAAACAACTTTTCAACATCAACAAATAAACATTTATTCGTGCTGCACTAAACATATTCAAACAACCAATGAACCGCTCCCGCACCGAAGATAATCGCTAAACTAAGAAGTACGCCACTACCGACCGTTAGGCCGTCCACACACGAGACGACTCAAAGGGCTGACAATTATCACAACGACACATCGGCATGGAAAGTTTAAGACCTCACATTGGAAAACCATAATAATTTTAAAGAGCTACTAATATTATACTAGTTATCTTGCTTTACTTAACCGAAATTTTGCTCGCGGGAACCCTCGTAACCAAAAAACCTACCTGCCCTGAGAAGCAATGTGTGTAAACGGCCTTATTTTATTACCGATTCCTCGTCCATGTGGACGACGCTTTATAGATACACAAAGCAGTCCGTTGTTACCGAGCCGGGTTACATATTATTATATTAACAATAACATTTGCGCGATTCAATGAGATCTATTCAATGAAGTTGAAATATCTGTCCGAAGCTGGATTATAACTGTAACTGAATGTACCACCTCTAGCACTAGAAAGAGACTGAAATATAATTAATCATTTTAAATTATCCGTAAATATGTCAAAACAATTTTACATAGAACTAAAAGCTACTCATTGAAACATACAATTATTGAAATGTCAATGAAATAAATAGTACCTACAATTTGGTATCAAACACAAATATCATGCAGGGGACCGTGAACAGAGTAAGTAATTACATACATAATATTTGTTTGATATTTCACATCGCAGGGTAATGAAACAACAGAGGTTTATTTGAACGCTTTGAATAGTTTCGCACAGGGCACTTACACAGCAGAGGATGATATTTAAATGTTTCAAATAGTTCCTACTTTGATCATGAGATATCATGACAGATCCTGCAGAGAAATGAAAATAATAAAATTCATACGAATTCAGCGCAACGATAAAAAACAAAATCCTACAGTCCTATTTGCAAAGTTAATCATCAAGGATTTACCCAACCCAATAGATGACAGGAAAAATTATCTACGTAATGTATAAATAGGAAAAGACAAAACAGATAAATACTTTTTTCTGATCTTTCAGACCGATTTTCTTTTTTTCTGTTCGTTAGCCGTTTACGAGCTTGTGTTATCATTAGATACATTTTGGAAACACGGCGACAAGATTGAAAACAATATATTCGAAAAATGAAAATTGATGTAAGGTTTCGTCGAACCTTGTCGAAGTGGACGAACACCGTTCAACGTAATACTCTAAATTAAACTTTGTTTTATTAAACGCTATTTTCGTGATGTTCTGCCGCAGTGAGCATTTACCAGTCACTCAAAACACAAAGCAGTCTATCATTTGAGCTCGGTCCAGACAGGAGACCGTGATACAATCCTATCAGAACATCACTAATACCTACCGAGTTACTACCGAGCGAACGCCAAGATTCTCCATTACAATGTTGCCGAATACAGCGAGTCGACTAACAAATATGCTGCAATGCAAATTCTACCGATTACATGCAAGAGAATGCTGTCACGCTGTTATTAAATGAAGGCCGAAGATCTACTACGATGAAACAAATGAATGAAATCAAAAGTCGATACATAACAATTTAACAAGTGGGTTTTTCAAATTCATTACCAACTATATATATATATATATTTCATGAGCCAGAGTGGCTACGCAGCGATTGATGTATTTCTAAACTTGCGGAGTCGTTGAGAATTATATAAAAGCACTGCATACCGATGCAGTATGGTCTATTGTTGTATACCAAGCTACCTCTATACTATACCAAAGCTACCTCTTACATCCTTTCATACTTACAAACTTTCGAGCCTTTGAATCACATTGAGGCATTAAATCTACGAAAATACCAACATCTGATGACATCTATGATAGTCTTATTGGTGTAATGAAGAATTATAGATACCATACCATACTGAAAATACATTAAATAAAAATGAGCATTGCGTAATAAATTAATAATAAATGCTGATTCAGCAATGAGTTGCCAGGTCTAAGAATGTTTCGATATCCAGGATGGACCCGAAACTACGAGAAACAAAAAATGAAAAACTAATGAAACACTTGGAAATAATGCAATAAAAAGATGCGCCGGTGCACGGCCGATACTACTCGTAGCTCGAGCATGAATTGTAATAAATGGAATACGCAAATTTTGTACAGCATCTGGCAACCCTGCATACGATATCCGACAATAAATGCATTTCAATATTATATAACAACGCTAAAGAAAACCTTTAATCTCCTCAAAATATAAGACGGAAAGTCTAAGATTTAAATGTAACATAACATGCTTTAAAAGTTACGCATGTCCACAGAGTGCATATCGAGTAGAATAGACAATTTTTTATATGTTCAAATTCTACGACAATGTCGTGTCTACCAATAGCCCCTCGTTAGTTACAATGGTGTGATGACTTAGATACTCTTTCGCGTCATAAACCGCGCTCATCTGTTCAAAAGCGAAAGGTAGCATCAAAAATAAATTACTTAAAACTTACACTGCCTTTATGATTCATGTTACATACTGTAATTTTATGGGTTTGACGTTCTCAACACCGCTTTTCACGTCACAATATTCCATTGTGAATTGCGCTTTAGAATCACGGAACACGAAGCATTTCGTTCAAAACACAAACATTCTAGAATTTAAACTAACTACATGCAATTACTAAAAACAATACAATACAATACAAGACAATACGATGGGACAATTCTACTCGACATGAGGTCTGTGGGCATGACATAGGAACAATTCACAAGATCAAGTCACTAAGGCCGATGAACGAGCCGCAGCCGCAGGCGCCGCCTCAGTTGTCTTCCTCCTCATTCTCAAACATCTCGTTGTAGTCTTGCGAATGATCGAATTCTTTCAAATCCTAAACAAAACAAACCACCGTGAGATATTTTGAGAGAATGAATAAGAGCACAACCCTTAATACAGTGACACGTGCAATGTGAGTGGAATATATAGAAGCTTGGGTTTGTTTAATGTACAATTATAATAATATTATAATAACTAAGTAGTAATATGTAAAGACAACTTTACATATGGGTGAGGTGTTCATGTGTATAACGGATGTGACGTCACCCCGCTTGCCCGCCAACCCAAGCCTAGCCGCCATATCAGCTATCCCCACCGCCATGCCAAAGCCGTTTATGGGGAGGCGTATATAAAAGCCAGCCAGTTAGTTTTTTGCAAGTCATTCGATTGCAATCAAAACCTATAGTCGATATACTATCCGTTTTATTTTTCCCACTGTTACATGTCCCAAGTGGCAAACACTGGCCGCACAGTCCCTCAAATACTAGTTGTTTTTGTCTTGCACTGATTTACTGAACACTTGGAAGATATTATGTATCAAATCTTTATGTGTGGATAGAGACAAGTCTACCCAATAGTAAATTTGACTGTCATCACTTTTGAAACAACTCACTAATCACATTGGTATCTACTAACGGCAGACTTGTTGCACAAACTTAGTAACAAAGTTACAGTGCGAGTCAGAAGCACTTAATAACTGTCTCATGGTTTCATTTGGTTCTTGCCACGTGCTGTCTGCTGCCTAGTATCAGTAAATATAATCAAGCACCCTATGATTTATAGCTTTGGTTGACACAAGACTTAAAACTCCCAAAGTAGGTGGGTCTAGTCCGAGCTCCAATACAATCCAAATTGTACACCAGTTAATCATAACAATAGCATTTGTTTGCGATGTGTGGCTAAATATATACAAGCTCAAGCAGTTTCTCTAAAAATGAATAATAAGGAATCATGCTTTGCAAATTACAGGCTGTTGATTTAGTTTTTGGACTGTGTATTTTGCTAATGATGCAATATAAAATTATGTGAGAATGTAAAAAATTGCTGGTGCTAAATAGTGTTAGAAAAAGCATTTAAACTATGCGATAGAAACATGGGAATATATAACAGTAGTAATCAATTCAAGAATGTAATTGAACTGTGACCTACACTGGATGCTCATTTCCCCTTTTAAATATTTTCTATAGAAGTTTTTACTACACTCATTAGCTGCGCCCCGCGGTTTTACCCGCGATAATTGAAGGGAAAACACACTGGAATATATTCCATTACTTTAAGAGTTAAAATTATTACTCAGTACATTACTTTAAGAAGTAATATTAGGTGCATCAGTACGAGTGAAACTATAGTAGGAAATAGTTTGCACAACATTTTTCATTGACACTCTGCTCCTATTGGTCGTAGCGTGATATTATATATCCTTTTTTTGAAGGAGACTATATCTCCTTCAAAAAAAGGGATATCAAACACAAGAGGAATTTTTCAATTCACACCAGTAGAGTCTGAGATTAGTGTGTTCAACTAAACAAACAAACAAACTAACTCTTCAGCCCGATACTATTAATATCACTCATGAAGGCTTTGCAGTCTCCTTCATAGAGAACTATCGGTTAGTTTCTTTTTGTCATAGCGTTTCGTTCTCATCATGTCCACGATACCGACCTGGAACATGCCGTTGGCGAACGCGTAGCCCGCCATCGCGACGGTGGCGAAGAGCGCGGCGAGCAGCTTGTTGCGCGCGTGGTGCGGGAAGCTGGCCGCCTCGCGCTCCGCCTGCGTGCCAGACGAGTGCTGCTTGGCGTTCTGACGGTTGTACTCTGGCACGCGACGAAACAAACATCCACGTACAATAATGACATCACAATAACAATATAGGCGAAACACTGTACATAAAGTTGTCTGTATTCAGAAACTTATTCCAAAAAAATTTTATACTTTGTTAGGGAAATCAATTTTGACCCTTTTCAAATGAAATTTTAGCACACAACTCGATAAAATTGAAAAACGATTAGATAAAATAAAGTGTGTGAATTGTGTTATGCTAAAACCAGACTTTGAATTTGAATAGTACCCTAACACTTTGCAATAGTAATATTTGAATGTAGTAAAGAAATAAAGATTCTTCATTTATTATTACCATTATTCTTACAATTAGATTTTAGTGTTGCTCACCATCAGTGACATTTCTAAAAATCTTCTGGCTTATCCTGGCAACGAATCTGCTGAGGTTTGACATGCCTTTGACTTGGTTGGCAAGTTGAGCATTCGGGAAAGGTACCTTGACGAGTGGTGCCAGGTATGCAAAAACCACAGCATCGAATGACGACGGACGGTTGCCAAAGAAGTACTCACTCTCCCCGAGACGCTCTGACAAAGTTTTAAGGCACTTTTCTGATTCAGTGTACAACTGAAAAAGTATATTCCAAAAACATCAAAATAAATCAAAATACAATAAACAGTTTAAAGCGTTTTACTTTATTGTTAATATATTAGGATACTTCATTACTACCCATCAACAATAAGGTGTTATGAATCAGATAATTCTGCATACCCATAAAGTAAAAATATCAGTAATATTTAATAGTTATATATATATTATGTTAGTACAATCATCCATATTTATATCGTGACTATTTAATATGTAAAGAATACCCACTGTTCTCTCAATCTCCCTGAGTTCCGTGTGCTCTCCATACAAGGCATCAATCATTTGTTTGGCGGCATTGTGGTATTTAGATGGATAGTAAAAATTGAATGGTATTCTAAGAGCTTTAGCATACGCCGGTCTAGTGACCTCCGTGTAGTTCCTGTCGTCTACCCACCATGTGTACTGATACGCTGGATATAACTTATCTCTTAGATACTGTGTGTACACACTTGCCTCTGCTGCCTGTTTATCGTTTAAATGGACATCAGTGCTGTAATGCTGTGGGCAGATAAAAAATTACACTTTTGACCTTTATAGTACACGGCGTTAACCCACCCAGTAAATGCAACATAGACCATACTAATAAATCATTTGTATGACTGTAACATGTATATGTTAAAACCACACTGCTGCAAGTAGAACCACAGCTTATGTAAATAATCATTGGCACCAAAGTACCGCTGTCCCAATGACTAACTAGTGTTATGCACATATTCAATAGGAACACTTGAAAAATTGCAGCAAGCAATATAGGCGTTACTATTAGTCAGGAATTTTGTTTAATTCGTGAGATCGATAGATCATGTGATATGTCACTGATCTAGAGCCAAAGTTTCTCTGGGAACCTAAATACGGAGAACATTTGAATGAACATTGTGCAATAGGGTATAAACATCACATACACAATTTAGTAAACTACTTGGACTACATAACTTGCAATTTCATAGCATATAAAAGATCTCACCAAAGATTTCAGGTACTGAACGACGTCGTCAAAATTTGAGAGCACTTTTTCGCCATCCCTAAAAACGGGCAAGGTGCCCTTTGGTGTAAACAATAAATGTGTCGCCTCTCTTACACGCACTGGAACACCGATAAATTTCATATACGTCTGTAAAAAAATAAATATTACGATAACTTGTATATGCCGAATCAAAACATTATTTTAGGTTATACGGTGAAGGACTTACTAAAACTTTGAGACATTCTAAGTCAATTGAAGCTAGACCCCACTCCCCACGCCATATATCTAAATCTATCTTAGCCATTATTTTTATAGTCTATCTAAAATAAAAGAGTATACGGAATTATTTAATCATTGCCCGACAATTTTTTCACTGGAATCAAACTTCACTTCATTTCACCTTCATAT
>DWDX01001500.1:0-18446 GCA_018245675.1 Agara michaeli | reverse complement strand
CTACTAGAAATTCTAAATTAGAAAAATCCAACAGTACCCAATCCGGGATTTGAACCCAGGACCTCCCGATCGGCAGTTGCGCTAGCAACCACCCGACCAACGAGGCAGTCGATTTTATTATTAGTATTTATTTATAATATAATAATAATAAATGGGGGCAATTCCACACACGGGTATCCGATTCCAAATTGTGCAATTGAACGCCTTTGTTATGGTAACCGGACAGCTGCTAAATATAAATACATATCGCTTGCTTAATGGAACACTGACTCATTAAGAGGTAAGTTAAAATTTAATTACGTACAGACGCAGAGATCTTTTTTTACTTGTGATCTAGTAGATGGATAATCAAATGTACAAAATACTAGCACTTATAATGAGTTAATAATTTAGTTTTAATTTTATTCATCAACAAGTACGATAAGGCCTCATTGCAAGATATTATTTTTTAATTAAGACAGTATTCCAATAAGTATGCGATATATACACATATACATACGATATTATACTTATACAGGTATGTTCCTTACGACTAGACACAGAACAAACAAATTCAAATTCAAATTCAAATTGATTTATTCATCATAAGCTACATACATACACTTAATGAATCATCACACAAATGATTTTCTTGGGTTGGAATCGTACCCACGCCCTCCGGATTTGCAGCCAGGGTCTCTAAACACTCAACCACGAGGCCAGTCTAATAACTTACAGCACTATCGACAGGAAAGCACAGCTTTTTTAGTACATTCAAATTGCTTTTGTCCTACAATTACGAAATTCGTAATAGTGAAGGTATACGCAATATTGCAGAAATTCATAGTAAGAGAAATGCTTTATCATTCATTATTAGTCCCACTTAAGAAATAGGCATTGTGACCTCTCTCCAAAACAACTAACAATGGTCGAAAAAAAAAGTTAAAATGCTGCGACCAAAAGTTAAGACGAAGTTACGCATTATTTTGCTAACAAAAAAGTATTAGGCGTGTTAGGTTTTACAATACGCTAACATGTCATATTTAAACCTTAATTACATTAACATTTGAGGACAACAAAAAATGTATATATCATTTAGGTGGATAGAACACATCAAAACGCCACAATCACATGGGAAATATCAAAAAAATCGACTATCTTCTTTTGAATTTTAAATTTTTCAAAAATAACTTAAATTTATCTTTTCATGACTTATCTACAGTTTCAAAGTATTTTATTTTTAACTTGGACTTTCACTCGCACCCTACGACCTACATACATTGACATATAAACCGCGTTTTCTTTCAACGTAGGTAGGTATTCTGCTTCCCTTAGAATACGAGCAAAATGGCTAAAAGCTATTAAAGAATATTTCAACTTTTCATTGTAAGCGTATTTCCACGGAGTTTTTTATTCAGCGATACTATCGGCTGCTGAGCACGTAAATGCACTATACTTTTGTAAAATCTTTTTCACATTAAAATGTCGTCGCAAACGACAATATACCTATAAATTTTATGCTCGAAGAGAATGAGAGAACCACAATATGAATAACGACGAAATAAATGTTCTAAAAACAACTCGCTCTAAATAACTTGTGCACAAAAATACAACCCCTCCTCATTTAAATTCATTGAGGGCATACAGTTTTAATCAATTGGGATTAAGCATACCATCCTATAAAATGTCTATAAATATAATTTACAATATTGCAATCGTCTATAGTCTATATAACGTCTCACATTTTATAGGAAAATATTTTAAATTCTTATGTATTGCGCGGCACGTCACCGATTAACAAATGCTACTTGAACTGCCTTCTTTGTCAAACATGCAAACAGACATCATACATTACTCACAACGCATTACCTAAGAACTAGTTCGTGTCGAAAGAACCAATAGGGGAAAGTGGAACAGCTGCGGAAATTAACGATACAGAAAAATTGAGAGAATCATATAATTAAGTCCCAATTACCTAATGATTGTTAGATACTTGTTAGTGATATATGTTCCATACTCACTTATTTAAATCGTTATATTTTAAAAATGTTTCGAAACAACCGGATTGATTGGATAAAAATAGCGATGATCCGAAGTTTTTAAATACAGTGAGTAGGTAGGTGAGTACCTACTCATGAGAACAATACATCAAGTTAGAACACGATTCTTAATTTAAGACATAAAAGAAAATGTAGAATATTTTATAACGTCATTATCTTCGAATGGCTCTGCCAATATCGGTATTTCTTCAAGCGATTCCCTCCTTTCTCCCCTTCTGGCACCTTAACTCTACACGACTTTGAACTTGAAAGAAAATAGAATCGAAAATATTTTTACACATAGTATGTATGAAAGTTACTCTTTGGATTTCGCCAGAAGGCAGCTCACAAACCGAGGACTCCTTTACCTATATTTCGAGTACAATATTATCGGCTCATAGTAATATTGAGCGGTCCACTCACCACGACGATTTCGCCGGTGGGTTGTTGAACGTAAGGGTTGAGTACTAATAAGTCAAGTTAGCAACGGCCCATTTACCTGGATATAAATTAAATTGTGTACCGATATGCTCTAATACCCGATAGATTTGTGTGTGATTGAATTGGTTGATAAAAAAAAAAATACAGATGAATTGAGAACCTCCTCCTTTTTTTGAAGTCGGTTAAATAGAGCACTGGTCTAGTGTCGAGTGAATCTGGTGAGTTGAGAGCTATAGATTCTATATATTAATGTTTTCGGAAATGTACCTATATAAGTAGTTTATCCGCTATCACATTACTATATAAACGTCTGTCTATTTTAGAATCAGATGGCTGTATTGAAATTTTTACAAGATGTTATAATTATTATTGTTTATTGTTAGGCTATTTGTGAAACATTAATAGCTACTTTTAGGAAAAAATGGCCATTTTAGGCAATAGTTATACAATTTACATCTCTGTAAAGACGAACGTTTTCTGTGCCACCTCTTAATCCGTATAATATTATTATACAATCTCGCCAAGTACCTAACGGGGTTGACAGAAAGCAACGAGTACCAAATGTCTTTATCCTTGAAGAACGGAGTGCTACTTCTTGTCAACCATATAGTTCACCAATGAATGAGACCAATTTTTTTAAATTGATACAGTCACTAAATAATGTTTAAATAGCTCACAACTAAATAAGTCTATTAGGAAATAAAGCTTTCGAAATAAACAAGGATCAAGTCATACGAGACCCTAACCTCTCAAAACTACGTTAACTTCATACTTGAAGCTGGGAATGTAGTAATTTTGGTTCGCTCCTTTTTAGAATCTTCTCATTTAAAATAAGATTTATTCTCCAAGATAGAGTTCCATTAAGGGACTTGGACCTGTGTCGCGAGTAATTGTGCTCCAATTAGTTCTAGGCGTCGTTAGCCTTGACCTCTCCGTCAACATGTTTCAGTCACTGTTTTAATACTAATATCCATATACATGAGTAAGAGATGAAATATATGTGACGATTTCTTCGAAAGTCACCCCGAAACCGCGATATATTAGCACAAAATAGCACTTAAATATGTAGCAAGAAAAATGGCATCATGCAAACCTTACAGTGGCTTGTTGACTAACCAAGCAAACAAATTTATAATCGCCAATTGGTTTATATATTTTAAGGAATCAGAAACAGAAATCGTTTAACAATTAACATTTATTACACACAAAACTCAACAACAACTCGTGTCTAATGACTAGTACACCAAAGTAACAATAACTAATGAATCTTGTTAAGTATTTAACAAAAACTAATCAATAACTTTTATAAATCTCTGAATTTAAAACAGCTTACTTGTACGTGTTCGAAATTTAAATTAAGCTGGCTGTCAATTTCACTAGTTCCAAAATTTTTTTGTAAGTTCTATTCGTATTCAGAGTGCCCTCATTGCTCCTGCTATCTAGCGGTCGGCGTTTCGTGATTCCCTCTCTTCAATTCACAGCTAACAATATTAAATACTAGCAGAAAGCTACTATCCTCAAGAGATTCAGAGAGTCTAAAACTTCTATACAAATGATGGACCAATCCTCTTACCGGTGTATAAACTTCAATAACTAATTGGTTACTAGATATTCGACACTGGTTTTGATCTGTTAGGTACGAACTCGGACAGTTTTCATATTATTACATTTGAGACATCTAAACTACTAATATCTTTTGGCATATTACAATTACTGCAGTACTTTGGAAGTCTGGGGCCGCGGGTTCGATTCCTGCCCAGAACAATTAATTAATTGCAACGGGCACATTTGTTTCTTCTGTGTCTCGGTGTAATAAAAAGTACCATATAGCATGTGTTTATTAACTGAGCGGTTACCGTAACACATGCATTTAATTGCCTGATTCGGAATCAGATAAGAATGTGGGGGCAAAGATAGTCGAATGAAATTCAAATATGGAATATTAAATCTATATAAAGGTTGCACAAATTGCTTATATTATGTAACTATGCGCTGGAGTCGTCGCGCAAGTATGTTCTTGCCACAACAGACGAGAATGTTTTGGGAGGTTATTGTCTCCCGTAATGGCGGAGGCCGAAGACCCGTCTCGCTAAATTGAAACAAATGTTTGCTTGGAGGTAAGTGTTTGTTCTATACTAGCTGTGTTGTTGTGTTGTTCCGAATTATTAGAATACTGATATAAGTGATGTAAGTGAAATCATAACATAAATATTACAAAGTTATAAATTGTACACCAAATACTAATAGTACAGTGTACATGTTGACAATGATAATATTAAAATAAAGGAATAAAATAAAAAACCCAAAATTAGTATAATAAAATACTTGATAGCATATTAAATGTTATTAAATATTAACAACCCTTTATCATTAAAGTCGTTTTTGTCCCTTTATGCTTATACATAGTTAATATGTATAAAGTAAATAGCAGTGCTTAAATTGTGTGAAGTCAAAGAATGGGGAGCAATAGCTTTTCAATTGACGAGCTTAAAAGAATTTATGGAGAACTACAATTGAATACCACACATATTTGTTTTTTTTTATTCAATAATGTATTCGACGCGAATTGTTTTTACATAGGTAATACATGATTATTATATTTTTATTAATTTACATACAAGATTAAAGCCATCATATAAGTATTGTTATACTTTAAGAAAAATGGCATCAAAACTATTTTATTTAAAATATAATTATATATGATTAGTATATTGTTTGGAGTAATCAGTCAACAAAATGCATGTAAATAGATAGTAAATTCCCAAATATCACCTTGTAACACTTGTAGTGACTTAATGGTGCAGTAGTTGCGCACCTTCCACTACTTTATTGACGGTCTTATTCTGTATTAAATAGTATCGTTTTTGCATCGTGCATTGTGGACCTGCTTGACACGTAAAGTCGCAGATTCCTCAAAGAATATATTCCACGATTTGAAATTACTTATTATGTATAAAACGATGAAATATCACATTGGGTCGTTAAACACCGAATGGAAGGGACTCAGATCATGGGAAGAACCCTACGTAATCCTTAAATGTTCTTAAATAAATTGTATAAGATCTGTTCTCGCAAGCATATAAACACTTAAACCCAATTTAATTAGTCACGTGGCTTAGACGTTCAACAGGAAGATAAATAATAATTACATATAACTATTATCTATTATTATTTGTTTGTTTATTTTGTTATTATGATTTCTGTAGTTGTTTACATATATTCTTAGTAACATACACTACTATGGCACAAAATGATAATAAACACTCAAAATGACAGTTACTGCGCGAAACGAAATACGATAACGAGGCGTTGTAAACTTACGCCACCACGCCCCCCGGAATAAGACCGCATTGAAATGCACGCGGTTGGAAGCATAGCGCACGACGCAAACGCATTTATAGAACGGATTAGTGAGCAGTGTTGCATGAAAAGCGGGCCCCAACTTAGCAAAGAGCTAGCCGAATTTATGCAACCGAAAATGAGAAAGAACTCGTTTCAATTTACATAATAACTTCAGAATAACGAAGGTCGTCTACAACTGCAGTGTAGCCGTAGGCCTTCCGTTTGTCAGTGCCGGTTGTTTGTCATTTCGAGGACCCTTTGCGGCGGCTAGTGTGCTGGATCCCGCGATGTGTGAACGACATGCGTTGGTTTTCACTTTTGTGGTCGTAACTGCGGCCTTCGTCGACAACTGCACGGCGAGGCTTGCGCGTGAGTTTGTTTAATTTGTCTTCAAATTTATACGGCTAATAGATAATATGCAAATTAAAAGGTCAATATCAAATAAAATGCATAATAAGTGGAATATTTTGTGTTAAATAGGAGAAATATATGTGCACATAATATCATATTATAAATAAAAAATATTTTTCCACCCAATAGGTAACTACATACTTTTATGAAAATGATGGTCATGATAATTTCCAAGCAATTTAACGCACTCATGGCGATGAATTGTGTATTAGGAAATTGGCTTTGTGTGATTTATTTTGTTAGATATTTTTATTTACAATTTGCACGTCGTTCGTTATATTCATTTTGTAAAATATTTGTGATGAAAACTTTACCTTTACTATACCTTATTGCTTTGAACAATTTTTAATTTTATTTCTAGAGCCCCTGTATAATAAGTGTTTTAATATCTCGATAAAATAATCTATTTAACAATAGCAGCAAGTGTGCATGTGTATTGGAAAAAAGTAAATAAAAATATAATATTTCGTTTAGCATCTGTGAAGAGTCCTAAAACTAGAGAGCGTAGCGATTTCGTCTGACTGCCAGCGTTTCCCAACAATTGCACCTACACAGCTAGTACCTTCTGATTAATGTGTAACTACCTTTAAACCTTGACTCGTCTTTGTTTACGACGGTGTATACAAATTGTGTATTTTCTAAATGTTTTCACTTGAAATCCTACGTAAAATATTGCATTTACATTTTGGTCTCTTGGTCTAGTGGCTGACTGATAAGAGGGATGATGTGGGTTCAAATCCTATCCAGAACGATCATTTGTGTGATGAGCACATTTGTTTGTTCTGCGGGTTGGGCGTAGCAAAAATATGTATAATATAGTTTGTCAGTTGTCTGGTCACCATAGTACCTACAGGCAGTAAAGTATAACAATTGTAACCAATTAGAAAACACTACTTTTTGACTTCCGGCAACAGGTTACATGCATATTATAATATAGTCAGATTTATGGTTCGTTATGTTAAGGATTTACCTCGTTATAACAGAACTTCTGATCCATGACTCCGATTTCTATACTTACCTAAGCCGCAATTTAGGTCAAGATCAGAAGGTACTTATGTAAACATATTACTTTACCCGAGAGTCATCATTACGCTTACGGTTCTGACTATGACCTTGAATACAAACCATATTTCGAGATGCCGGATCGTAGTGTTATGTAAATTTGCGTAAAAATTAGAAAATATATTAATCATATTGCATGAAATAATTCGGCGAATATTAATTAATAATAATATATGCATGCATAAATTGATATATGCATAGTTACATAACGTTAATTGACGTATTAGATGCGATAATTTGTGTTTGTGCGTTCTTAAGTCTAAAAACAAACAGAAATATTTTCCAGTCACAATTTGTTTCTAGTACTAGTTTTGAAAGTCGTATAAACAAGTAATTAAGCTAATATTTTTTTCATTATTAAATTAAATTTTTTACTTAAAAAAACAATAAACTTTATCCTTATGGTTTTTACTTATTGATATATTACCTATTTCAATCCCTAAATAGCCCAATTATTATTTGAATGTTTGAAGACACAAGTGTCCTTAAAAAATAAAGATTGTTACTATCTGAATTGTGGTATTGCTCACGAAAGCAACATTTATAAGATCTTTTGCTTATCTCCGTCACCCATTCAAGGACGTCTTCGCTCGGCGTTGCCCAACTTGACAAGCCGCTCAGAAATATGGCACTATCATGTTTCACATTTATAGAAGACCATTCAGGATGGAAAATGAAATTCAAATCAATTAGTAAAGCTGATTGCGTTCCCACTCGATGCAAATCGAGTGATCCCAATCGAATTAGGGCGCACGTAATCGAATAGATTCCGGTCAACCGATTAGGACTCAAGCTCATTCATTAGAAGCTATAACTGCTCATAAACTACTGTTTAATGATTGTAAAGTAAACTAACTATAAGCCCATATACCCGTTAGGCTTGTATAAGCTAACTGACCGTTCATTAAATAAACTTTATGTAGCGGCAAATTTAACCTATTTCTATGTTCTAGTATTCGATTTTTACAATTATTTTCAGGATACAGTTTATTGGTTTTTAATATTTTATTATTATTATTTTTACTAGATTTTTATATAAGCATTTACCTAAAGCCCGAAAATTATTTACCGCCTAAAGATGGCGTAAGTATCTCGAGGTAGACATTCTGCGCCATAGCCTACAAACCTAAAGAAGATTGGTGTCGATTGAAATCACGCTAATATTAAGCAATATATTATGTTCCAATCAGTGCAGAATACGTTATACCTACATAGCTCTAGCATGCTAACCGACACGAGAATATTTTAAGGTGTTATTGTAACATACAAAAACTTGACTATTAAAGTATCCTATATTGATGACAACTCCACAATACATTAAAATAATTGCGGTATGATACCTTCAAAGTACAAACAGTCATATTAGTATTGAACTCCATGAAGCGAGAAGGATTTAAAAATAAAAAAGTAGTACAACGCTTAAACAAGAGCTACATAACACACAGATTTACAAAAAACAGGTCGATGAGTAGAAACAATGGAAAAAGATAGATAGTCTAAACATGGTCTTAAGTCTACAGATAAAGCTCTTTGTGATTAAGCATGAAACTTAACCAGAAATTTCCATTGCTGGACACGGACTGCATCTTAATAAGTGAGAATTGGCACAGTTATTAACTAAAATTGAATTAGTAATGTTATTGAGATTTAGACATTATTTGATTGTAACTTTTAATTTTACTATTAGTTATCCGTTCATTGTAAGAAAACATTACGCTCAGTGAAGAATTGAAGACAAACTTTTCTTTGATTGTTTTATCACTTACTGTTGACTGAAAACGTAACCGCGGGAAGTTCTATTAGTTTGACGTCTAAATAAGTCCCCTAAGTACATTTTAAGTGTTTCAACCTTCGAAAACTTTGTTCTAAGTTAAATTAGTTGTTAATTGCGCTCATTGTCAAGAAATGTACCTACATCAATGTGTAATTATCATCAATCAATCAAACTTTTCATTGTCGGAGTTCAAGATCTTTGTCATTCATTCATTCTTTTCTGAACTTTGTCTATTGTTTTTAGGTTCTTATTGTCATTAATCTGTTTGTATTTTAGTGAACTTAATTGCCATTACCAGCAATTGTTAATATCAATATAATATTGATCATTTAATAGCTCGATAACTTTTAAGACACGGCTAATAATTTGTTCCTATATTAGGTACACGTTAAGTGCGTTCTCATCATGTTTATTTCACGTCTAGGTCTGCTTGAAAATATATAAAAAAGGGATAAGCAGAGCTTATGTACAAAATGTCGTATGTAAGACTCAAAAATGTGTTTTGGCTCTAAATTAAAAAAAAAAAATTGTATGCATTATAATATCTTTTAGTGAAATCTTACAAATTTATATACAATCTAAATGATTTATGAAATATTATAAAATATATGTAACTAGAAAATAACCACGAAAACAAACTACCGTCACGAAAACGGGTAAAACCACTGCGTCAACAGTAATTTATAATTGCATATCACAAATATGCTAACCCACGAACACTTGACGCGAATTAACGATATACGTCCAAAGGGAACTTCGTGTATAAACTTTACTAATTAGCAGCGAAGTAATCAAAGTGCCTCGGAGATTATTCCGAAATAAATTTTCCGTTAAATAATAGGTCAGATACTGGCTGATGGGGGAGTCAAGTGTGCAAAACCGGCGGGTGTGTTTCAAGACAGTATTGAATATAGAAGAAGCACGTCAGCTTTGTAAGGATAGAGATATTTAGCACTCAGTGCTTTCTGTCTTCCCCTGTAATGGACCTGGCGTATTGAAATTTATTATTATTATACTATCGTATAATAATAATAAATTTTAAAAAATCTGCTAAAAATACTAAATTATTATAATTAAATTTAATTCTGAAGTAAGTATCAGTCACTTAGAAGTAGACTCTGATTTTCCAAAATTAGGTATATTTACAATATTTAAATGATCATTGAATTAGGATAATCCAGTGCATTTGAAAAAAAGCATTGTTTTATATCTGTCGATATTTTTGAAAATACATATTATGATAGTATTATATAAAATATATTTCAATCGTCAATATAAAACAAAGTTTATGTAGAAACCTTTACGAGCACTTTATCACCTATGATGTTAATTCTTTTTACTATTTATATTAAGTCGATATTTTAGAAACTCTTGTATTATATTACAGGGCTAATAGAACAACTTAAGGCACATGACTATAAAAAATTATATTAAAGTAGCTACAATAAACCTGTTTGTTTTATATTGGACACGAACACGCGTAAGGCGACGAGGGAGCATTTCATTTCTGTGGCAACTTTTCTGATTACCCACGAAGTAATTATTGAACTTCCTCGGAATTATATATAAGCTATCCTGGTCAATAAACAAGTTAAACCGTGTTTTATATATAAATTTGTATAAATAAACACAAATTTGTGATAAATAAATATGTTGTGTTCGTTGTCTTTCAGTTCTGATTTTGATCATGTTGATACGATTTATGTTTGAAAGTTTTGTTTATACGTTAGATATGATAATTGCTAATAGGCTTTCTATTTCTGTTAAAGCGAATATTCAATAACGATTAAACTTGTAGTAATGCTTTTTCTTTCGATAAAATAATGAACTGAACATCAGGACTAAGGGACAGGAACGTTTGCTACAGTTGATATAAACATATAATATAAATTTTTATTCATATGGGCCTTAACAGATTGCGTGCATCTATCGCGAAATCCCCGCTTGCCCAACGCGACTGCACTCGCTAACCATCGGTAACAATCGCGGTTCGTGCAGTGTTTATTGTAGTATTATGAAATATCTTGTTACAATTCGTGTATTATAGAAGTAGGTAACCGGGCCACGTATCGTACAGAGATCACTACCGCCTATAGACATCTGCATCGACTGTTTCGGTTTTTAATGAGAGCGCTTAAGTAAATATCTCCCGCAACAACATAACTATTGGAATACATTCTAGTCATCAAATATAAAACAAAGCAGGTGCTGTACCGATTGACAGGCAAAAGGTGGAGTAAAAATTAGGCGTATCTCGTTGAAAATAAAAAGCTAAACATTTCAAGGTAACGGTGCGACAATGGTAAAAGAATGAGAAAACATAAGTCAAACAATTCAATACGTATGTTTTCTTGCATACTTCCAGCGGACTTCATACATCCCTGCAACAACACAGATTCAACTTGCCTGGTCAAGGCCACACAAGATGCTATACCAGAATTCACGAAAGGGCTGCCGCACCTCGGCGTACCATCTTTGGATCCCTTCGTTATTGAGGAGCTGCCAATCCAGTTGCCAGGAGTCAAGGTCACATTTTTGGACGGCAAGGCCACTGGGTTGAGAAAATGCCAGGTGCTGAATGTAGAGTAAGTGTTTTATTAACATTAGATTACCGGAAATCTCAAATCACTTTAGTTATAACTATGTTGTAACAGTAACTGACAATAATGCACGTCTTTAATATAAATGAGACAGAGTTCATCGACATCTGCATCCAATTTAAAAAAATAGGAATTTTATTTTATCCGAGATCAATTTAAAGTCTATTGATTTCTCGACACCCATTGGAATTTATTTAATGGAACATAATCAATTTATCGACTACTGTAATATTTACATCAATGTTGTCTGTATTAATCTTTCATTTTCATCCTAATTTTTAACTTTTATAGATTTCAACTAACTTATAGATTTCCCATGAGCTTCAGCGGACTGAACGCGGCTGATTTATAACTTTATCATACTTGAGCTCGGATAACGAAGTTAGTTCAAAAACTTCTGTGAATAAAATAATATCTGTAATATATAATTTAAAAAAATGAACCCTAATCTTTCAAAATTTCAAAAATCATTTAAATAACATAAGTGTACTTTAACTAAAAGAATGAATTATTTAATGAAAATTTGGATTCATTTTTTATTTCACCCGTATTTATATACATACATATAATGATAAGTAGTACATATATCGATCTTATTTTGTATTGTCTCCGTTTAGTTCAGATACGTTTATGCTTATGCTAAGTGATTTAAATTTTGCCTTACCCAATGTTTTGAGCTGCACTTCACGTGTATACCTAGTTCTGTATTTTGATACAATGCATGTATGTATGAAAATGTTTACACTGGCATACAATCAGACTCATCCACACTTTTGACTCGATTTTCATCGCAGTAAGTATCAGGAGAAGACTTGTTCATACAAGAGGTATAAAAAATTGTCGATTGTTAGGATAACCTTGTCACACAGTTATTATGTGATTATGCGACATGAAGAGTTCCCACGAGGTCGGTATGCGTGCGGCGTGTGGGTATGCAATGTACTTAACGTACTCTGATATCTACTATTCGCGAGTAAATTAGAAGTTACGGCTTAAGACATTACCTACTGTTTCATTTGTTTTGATACCACATCGGACTGGTTACTTGACCGCAAGTAAGGGAGGTTTTTGTTACATGTGAAAGGCATTTTATTTCGCCAACTGAAGTTATGATATAATACAAAATATCTTAATTCTATTTGACAAAAATTAAAATCAAATTTAATAAAAAATAAACTGTCTTGTACAAAATAATGGCGATAAAGACTTCAAAACCAAAAATGTGACTTACATGTGTCTATAACCTCGTCTGATGTTAGATGTAGCGCAGTATCCGGGGCCTATTGCTTGTGAACGTGGATTCCTACACTTTTATACAAAAAACAAATATCTGCTTAGCAATTACTGTGTTTCTAATGTTATTGCCTTTCCCAAAACCTGTCTAGTAAGTTAAGAAACAGAATATATGAAATGAAGTAGCTTAACATACACAGTGAAGTTATATCAACAATACTGACAATAACATGGTCAGAACTACAAAGATGAAAATCCCGGATAAGATTACAGTGGCTGGTACTTCGCGTCATAAAAAGAACGCAAGCTATGACTCTTTTATCTCTATTATATTGCGCGGGTCAAAGCGACCATAGACTATGTCAAATAGACACTATTTTTAAGATATTAGACATTATTTGATTGCTCGTAGAATAACTATGTGAAAATTAACTCAATTTTATAGATATCGGATGAAAATCATATTTTAAATCTTAATTTTCAGAGCCTACTTGGAAAAGAACATCTTCATATTAGAAGTGCGATGTAACATTACAATAAAAGGGAAATACACCGCAGTAGGACGTCTGCTGCTTTTCCCGATTAATGGAGAAGGGGACTCGAAGATTAAAATAGGTAAAACTTATTCAATGGAATAGATTTATTGTAAAATTTATGGATATACATACTGTTCCGGGGAACTTCGTACACGTTCGTCACAATAAATAAATAATTTAGTGACACTCATCTGAACCGATTTTAATCTTTTTTGACGGGACGTACGTCACATTATGTTTGACAGCTAATTAATATTTGACACTACGATGGTAGCGCAGTCTGTCGAATTCAATGTGAAACATTCTAAAATCAACAACTACTTAAAAATTAATTTGAAAAAAAAAACATATTTTTCCCGCGGACCAAATTGTGAATCCAAACCATTCTCGAGACCCCTTGAATACACACAAAAAATGTCATAAAAATCGATCCCGTCATTTAGGAGGAGTTCAGTGACATACACACGCACGCAAGAAATGTATATAGTAAGATTACCTAATGCTTAATCTTCATAAATATCAAATATTTAAATTTTAAGCAGGGGTAAGTTGAACCCCATGTTAGAAGCTATCCTTAGTTTTAGAGCCATTAGTTTGTACGCCGTCGAGAACCAAAATTAATTGGTGACAAGATATGTATCTAATAACATGAATGGATCTTAAACGTACATATATAGATCACTAGCTTTTGCCCGCGACTTCGTCCCGCGCATATATTATTATACATATAAACCTTCCTTTCGAATCACTCTATCTATTTAAACCGCATCAAAATCCGTTGCGTAGTTTTAAAGATCTAAGCATACAAAGGGACAGCGGAAAGCGACTTTGTTTTATAATATGTAGTGATAATACATATATTAAGCGTACACATTCTATCAAAGGCCTCTAATGAATAGAATTACGTTGGCGGTGGCCTTGCAAGTAATAAACATAAATAGGTAACAATTTATTTTTCTAATCACGAAGGTAATGACTGTTATCTTATAAAAGCGTATATTTATATCGCTGATATCGTGCAAAATGTATGGTGCCATTAAGAACGGAAGAGCAGGTGCCATTATTAAAAAAAACCGCAATTATTGAATAGCAATTTTAAAATAACTGGCTTTAATGTGTCTGGCGTAATTCTTTCAGTTAATTCGATCATAAAAATGAACATAAAGACAAGATATTTCAAGGACGCAGAAGGCAGAGATCACTTTGGAATCAAAAGTTACAGATACACCTTTGATTATGGCGAGAGGGTCCATTATAGTATCAATAATCTTTTCAAGGGAAATCCTGAGCTGAGTAAGTATTGGTACTATAATTTCTATTACTTTGACTTCACACTTACATCTCCATTATTGTTCCACTGTTGGTGAGGTAGGTGTCTCCGATGAATGAGAATTGTAAGGCCAAATTTGTCACCTAGGTCAAGTACGGGTAAATGACCTCACAGATCACATTAATATTATAAGTAATTCTGAAGTGTGTAAATTTAACAATATTCAAGTCATATTTAATGTTAAAAGTATAAGACGGTAAATAATTTGGTGGATTGTTCATTGGGTTGATTTGGTTTTATTAACTTAACTAAGCGATGGACTTTTCATATTTTATTTATAAATTTAATATCAACTTCTACCATACAGGTAACACAGTGCTACAGTTTCTCAACGAAAATTGGCGGGTGGTAACCGAGGAGTTCGGGCAACCGGTCGTCGATTACGCCATGAACGTGACCATAGAAACTGCTAGAAAGTTCTTTGATGCAGTACCTTACGACGAACTACTTTACGTGCCCATACCTAACTATTGAAAAACTAATTTTTCGTACTCTCACATCAAGTATCTTAAAATGTTATCATCGTTCATGGTGTACTAAAGGGTATCTATCCATCCATCTGCAGTTAGATAACCATCGCCGGATATAAGCTTCAATAAGCTTCGCCTAATCTACACCACTTCACTAGATCCCGGGCTTTCAGTTTTCGAAAATGAAACAAAATATGGAATTAAAAGGATAATAATATCAACTTTCCCAAGACGTAGATCATGAATGATATAATATAACATAACCACACCTAATAGGTAGCTACACCTAGTTAGGCATAGTTCGGTATACCTGTAGCTGACTTTAAGTATTGTGATTCGTACACAAAGAATTAGAGTAATTTGTTATAAGAAATTAATACTATCAATATATACTTGCCCTACGTTAATGTTGTGGAGGTGTAATTTTTTTTTTATACATAGCTAGGAAATCAATCACGACGTTAAAAAAACAAACGGATGCATAAACGATGACATGTCGTTGACGTTTCCTTAAAACCCTCTTCATTTAAAGACGTGCAAGGATCATTTTCAGAATACTATAATTATAATAATAATATTCATTGCGCACGGCTAACAGTTATTTAGAAAATAGTTTAAAAATGAAATGAATTCTTTTTACATCGCCAAACCATCTAAGCATCCCTTTCCCAATTTATGATACCTATTTTCATGTTTTGTAAAAGTTAATGACATAATATTATATGACGTAATTAATAATATTATTTTTATAATTTAGAATTCGTTTTTTAAAATTAAATGATCGGTATCAAACATCCAGCAACAGATTTGCTATTCTTTTCAATAGGCGTTTACATTTTAGATTGAAACTTAATAATAATATTTATTTTTAATTCAAACGAGCGATCGCTCAGTGGTTAAAACTCATCCGTAATTTTTGTTTGGATTTTTTGTTTGACATTGACGGTAAAACCGTAACAATGAATGATTTATGTACTTTAGTTTAATATATTACTAAACGTTATGTTATATAAAAAATTTAGTTTTCCGCACTCCTTCTGTCTATAAACTGTAATTCTGATAAACCTCACAGTCCACCGTAATACGTATGCTTGAAAAGGTGAACAAAGTTTTCTCTTCGTGTATTAATATAGAGATCATTTTGAGCGAGTACCCACATTGTTTCATCTACACACATGATTATGATATTTCATTGATTCGGTAAACAAATATAAGTCAGAAACACAAAATTAATTACATTGTAATTTGCTGAATAATGAGGAAACTAAAATTAATACATACGTTAATGTGTCCTTCATAAAACATTAATATATGGATATAATTAACATATTTATGTACGTCAGCTTCACTTATAGTTTATACCGACCTTGATATTTATAAATTATTTATGTATATTTATATTTATTTATGTTTTTTATAAAGTATCATAATGAAGTTTATTTGACTTACAATTATTCGTCGATCTTGTTAAGCACATATAATTATTTACTTTATAAGTTACTAGCAGACCGGACCACGCGTTGCCATGGTTCAATTAAAATAATGGTAACTTAATCTCGTTAGATGTTCGGTGCCGACTCCTCTCTCCTCCGTTTTATACCAGCGGCAGCACGGCGGTGCGGTGGCGTTAATTTTTTAATTCGTCGACGTTTTAAATTCGTAATATCTTTTGAACAGAGTTTCCGATATGAACAAACTAAAAAGCAATTCACAGGTATTGAAAGAGTCTTGCTTAGGAAATAATTTATTTGGATAAGGATCAATGCAAAGGTATGGATAACTTGGTCTGATTTTGGACGGAATTTCTATCAACTTTTAAAATGTTAAAAAGTAGTTATAGTGATATAACTACAATAGTTAGACATATGCTATCGCGACATTTTTTGTGGATATTGATATATTCTTTAATATTGTAAAATATTTTCTGTTCTATCATCAATCGTTTTCGCAGCGCATGCGATGAAATACTTTTTATGGCAATTTTTTTTCCACTTTTGTCGTTATACATTATTGTCGTTTTAGTCAGGATCCTTATTTTTTTCCTGTTATTAATATAGCTTATGTCGATCAGTGATAATGTAGCATTCAAATGTTGAAAGAATTTTCGAAATCGGTCCAGTCGTTTTTGAGCCTATTCGTTTCATACATACACACACATACACACACACACGCACGCACAAAACTTTTCTTCTTTATATTATTAGTATAGATTTAATCTATGTTATGTCTAAAATATATAATAAACAAAATTATATTTGTGACAATATACGTAATATAAATAAATTCGTCTCTTACTTAAGAATTAATATCCGACGGCCTATATTCTAATCTGAAAAAGAGGAACTTTAATTTAATGAAACGTCACATACCTCAGCGCCACCCAGTGGTGAGTGACTACAGTTTAGAGTGGACAACTTGAAAATAATTGTCGTAATCAAATACCTGTAAATATATGCCATCAACCAATGCTTGTTGGTATAGATTACCCGGCATAAGAGTCAATATGCTGCAACACTATGCAGTGGCGAATTACACTGAAGTAGATAGCAAAATCTTCTTTCATGGTAGGTAATCATTCACCTATACACAGACATATGTATATGTACACGTAAGTATAGATTACAATAGAGATAATTAAAATAAATCTACCTGTTCTATACAAGTTGATTAATATGAAAAACAATGTTAACATGTGCTTTGCTGCCCCAGGTAAACACTTTACTAATTAGCTGCAAATGATGATAATTGTTTAACAAAGCTTAAGTGAGTTTGACAGTTCCTTGATTGTCTAACACGGTTTTGCTTCTATTAACACCCTTGAGAGTGTAATTGACTAAAGTTTTTGTCTTCCAAATAGATAGGAATCGCAAAGATTTACTAAAGTACTGAGGTCAGACTAAGGCAAGGCAGGTATACCATACCCTCCAACGCTTGTCAAGTGACATATACTTAACAGATTTTTTAGAACCACACTTCCAGAATAAGACCATGTTGTTGGTGTTCAAAGTTAAATTACTTCACAAGATTTAAGTTTCAAAGGTAGACCATTAGTTTGACAACTTTGTTTAGTAGTGATCCAAGTTAAACTTGAATTTTTCAGACTAATGCTTTGATGGGACCGGAATTTTATGTTGGTAGTCGTCTAAAATCAAGTGGTATCTATTTCAACTACTGACATCGGTTGACCCGCAATTTGTCCTCCGCCTCCGCCTTTAAGTAATTTTGTTGG
>DWDX01001499.1:0-18450 GCA_018245675.1 Agara michaeli | reverse complement strand
GTGAGTGAGTGAGTGAGTGAGTGAGTGAATGAGTGAGTGAGTGAGTGAGTGAGTGACCTTTCGCTTTTATATATATATATATGTAGATACAGAACGTTGAAAGTATATGAATAGAAAATAAAAATAGATATAAAACCAGCTACCTCTTGCCTCTTGTAACCTTTACTTAAAATAATCTCGTGCAAGGGCGAAATCTACTTAGATACATACTCATAAAAGAAACACAAAGGATTTGGGAGTTTGACGAACGTACATAATATATCATACACAATAATGCTATGTGAACAATTAAGCACGCTTATCAGTCGTTCACGTGTATCGATATCGTAATTAAATCCTCTATCGCTACTGGCAACTGGCTACTAGCGAAACTTCGATTATACAGTAAGTAACGTACAACGCACGGTCGCAATTACTAGCCGGCCGCACGTCCCCGCGGGTCACTCGAGCGCCGTGCCCCGAGCCCCGGCTCCGTGCCCCGTGCTAATGAAGGCGAATATCTTCAAAGGGGTCCACGAGACCCGCCCGCGGTCATGTTGAATGTTTAAACGGGTCGCGCGCTCGGAGGGTTGTGGGGCGCTCGTGTCCGTCCGGCTCGCTTGTAGCAGGTAATTAAATAACATTCGCTGTGCTTTATCGCCGCTATATTGGAGTACTACAGTTATTATACATATAGTGAAGGACGCCGATAGCTTCGATATTTGCAGCGTTATTGCTTAATTACAATTATCTTTGAAGATGTTTAGAAGTTCGACTAAAATCGTAATCGGTTCAATATGAATCGTTTAGGTTAGGTCAGCAAATAACGGAGTCTGTCCACGCCAGAGGAGTCGACATAAGTAAATAAATAACGTAACATCACGCCTGTAATCCCCTAAGGGGTAGGCAGAGGAGTGTAGTACACGCACACATTTCACCAGTTACGCTTAAGTCCCACAATGGAATAGGTGGTGAGCCTATTGCCATGCACCGGGCACGCATCCAGACTCTGAGTCACTACTAGAAATTCTAAATTAGAAAAATCCAATAGTACCCAGCCCGGAATTTGAACCCGGGACCTCCCGATCGGCAGTCGCGCTAGCAACCGCCCGACCAACGAGGCAGTCAAATTTCATTGAACATTAATAATGTTCACCTTCACATTATTCTATGGACACATTTAAATGGAATATTTTAACGCGACCGATTACGTTTTATAGTAAGTAGCGAGCGGCTTGTCATTTTTCCTCAACGACAAGTGCGGTTCATACATGATAATAATGATCACGTATTTTTGCTATTATTTGTAAATGTGTACCTAGCGCAAGCAATTTGCTAGTACGTATGCAACTATTGTAATGATCAACCCGTGTTGCCGTGTAACATTCAGAAGCGTTACGAAGAAATTACACCAGTAGTGTTATTGCGACATGTGTCATATTTGTCGACACCATTAAATTACGTGTGGCGGTGGCCCTAATCGTATCTGTTCTAGTAATGCGTTGACAAATTTTTGACACCTAAGCAGGTCACGAATGAACTCCCACGTGTATTACCTAAACGAACTCGTCAGCGAAACAATTAGAACGACACAAATAAATTTGTCATAATTACATGTATGTATATAATTAATACATTACAGGGTTTTGGTATGAAAATTACATTATCACGTACAAATTTCAATGAAATATTTTGTTATATTTCATATTGTAGCTAACTCAATGACTTTTCTAAGTATGGATTGTAACAGCTCATTTAAATAGTACGATTTTTATGTATGCCTCAATTTATTATTGGTTTTAATAATCGCACGACGCTCGTATATCTGTGTTAGTGTGAGTAATAAATTTGTGAGTGTGTGTGTGTGTGTTGTGTATGTGGGTAGAGTAGAACCACCTGTTCATTTGTGCATATCTTCACAAATATCTGTATCTTATGTCGGGTGTAATAAATTTCAACGCAACACATTTTGGCTTGCGAACGACAAAGTTGCAAATGTTCACCGAGATGAAGGTGTAAAGTATTAACGCGACTCGATCGTTAACCGAAATGAATTGTATGGTATACAGGCCTTGATTATTTATCACTGTTCAGCTTTATTGGGGTATCGGATGAAGCCCGATTATTACGTTTTCATATACTTTGACGTTAAGTTTTTAAAACACTGAATGTAGATGAGTTGAAATTTAATTTGTTTAACACAATTTTTATTATAAGCCACTTACATCAAATTATTAACGAAAACAATTATCAGTAATCTATTACGCCAATTGATCGACTCCACGAATAATTATTTCTAAATTGTTGTGGTATTGCCTAAAATATAAACGTTACTACTATTCTTAAATTGTCATACATTTGTTTTTTATACAATCCATTATGTATTCGTGGCTAATATTAACCTGTGTTATGTTAAAAGAATATTAGTACTTTTGCAACGTTCACATTAGACTATGTTGTCACTTGTCATGTATTTTAGTACTACACGGTACGAGAGTGGAAGACGTATCGTATTGTAAAATTTACGCTATTATGGCTCGTTTGTTTATCGTAACAGTTTTTAAATATTTGACTTAAATAATTATATCGTGAAGGGTGAAGTAAAACATCGTGAGGAAACCCGCTCACCTTAGAGATGTTATAAAGTATATATTATAATATTTTCTGAGATGTGTGATTGATAGACCAATGCGCACTTGGCCAGCGTGGTAGACTATAGCCTAAATTCCTTTCACTATGAAAGGAGATCCCGTCCAGCAGTGGACCAATAAAAAAGGAAAAAAAAAAATTAAAAAATTATTTCGTCGCGACATTAAAATCGCTGAAAAGGAAGAGAGGAAATAGTCTCCAACGTGTATACATGAAGAGAATGATGAATGTAGACAAAGCGCGTCAGGTTTGCAAGGACAGAGATATGTGGCACTCGGTGCTTTCTGCCTACCCCGTTAGGGACCTGGCGTGACGGTATGATGATTAAAATCGCTGAAAATTGGCAACGAAACTTTCACACCGAAGCGTTATTATTGTTTGGGTCCATGTCGCTACGTCGTCACGCTCACGCTCGCACAATACGCACGGTCTAATCGATCGATGCACGCGCGCTGTTGTGTGATGTCGGCGGCGCGGGCGCGGTGTTTTCGCGCGCGTTTCGTTACCCGCCCGGGGGCCCCGGGTGAACGGCCAGACGCGCGGGCGGCCGGCCGTTAAACCTGCCCGGAGCGGACCGCGGACCAGTTACGATCGACCTCTACTTGTACGTGCACACCGTCTGGCCCGCGATTTAGGGTACCCACCTACCGCCGATTCTAATCCGCGTGCCGTACGCTCGTTATTGTTTATACGAAATGTTTTCGACCAGTGTCGAGATTCTAAGCGATTTGCTTGCGAATTGATTAGTATATCACTTACTAGTACATAAAAGAATCTGTTTTCTTCACACGTCATACCGTTACTGCGCCCGTAACGCCACCTATAACCGTTATTCGAAGTGAGATATTTTTCCGCGAAAAAAGTAGCCAATGTCCACTCTCCCATCCCTTCAACTGTGTCCATACCAAAAATCACAACAATCGATGGATCAAAATTATTCTCTCACTCAATAAATTTTTTTTCGACCCTTTTGTTGGTCCACTGCTAGCTAGACCGGGTCTCCTCTCTCATAGTGAGAGGGATTTAGGCCATCGTCTACCACGCTTGCCAAGTGCGGATTGGTGGAGACTTCACACACCTCAGATGTTGTTACGTAATGATTACAGCATTTTACTTCACGAAATCAACTCAAAGCACAGCGAGTTGGACATCAGTTCTTATGGTATTTTAGTAAGCCATAATATTGTAAAGCGCTGATAGCGGCAACGCGTTTACAGGTCGCAAACGATCTGACAAATGAAGCGGCTTTCGTCTTTTGTTTAGATGACCGCTGCAGCAAGATACAGCAGCTGTGCTGTAGATTACAGGTTGTTTAGTCGTTCACAAATATTAATAGTAATATTATTATAGGCAGTCTTCAATTGTTGGTACACGGTGTTGAGCAAGTTCGAAACATTATCGCAAATCAATTGTTTACTAACGCGCTGGTCTAATAATTGAGGCGAACGAGCCAAAACCCCAATAACTCTAATTGTTTCTATTTGAATATATTATAAATGCTAAAGTCTGTATGTTTGTATGTATGTTACGTTTTCACGGCCGATTGTAATGGTCGATTGTAATGAAATTTGGTGTGGGTATAGTTTGAAGCCTGGGAATGAACATAGTATATTCTTTAACTCGATGTTCCCACGCGCTCGAAATCTACGCGATCAACACCGCGGGCCGTATCTACTGGACAGTAAAGGAATACAATGTTAAATAAAATTAATAAAACCTTTAAAATTGAAGTACACAATTGAATAATATTTTAGCGATGTGCGGTACGATGTTTTTAATCGTGACTGTTCGTTCGGCTTCGGACCTGTATCGCTGTTCAACAACGAACCCCGTTCATACGTTCCCTATTATTTTCCCGTATTTCTTGTTCATGTTATGCGCGCGCGTGCCGCATCCAACGCTGTTCACTTAATAATATTTTTCTTATGTACCTACGCGTACGTATAAATCTGTAATTGATAGCAATTTATATTCAATGATATTAATATTCAAACAACCAATGGCGGGGACCAGTAGCGCGTGAATCGGAATCGCGCTTGTCTGCGTTTTTTTATCACACCTCACGCCCGTGCCAGAGGCTCTCAACCTTTGATCGAACGCAGCCGTACAGTGTACGTATCGATACGGCGATGCGTATTGTTAAATTTGTATAGACATTCAGGTGAGCGCGCTACATCCCAGATCGCAATCCGCTTACGATATTACTCTGTGCATTGCTACGTACACATTACTCGGTGCTATTGTTGTACGAACGCAGCGCCATTACGGAGCACTATGAAAATGCTTCGAATTTCTCTAAATCAATGTACTAATTGTATATCAAAAACACAATTGGGTAATGTAGGTACTGAAACTTGTGTTCACTCGTAGTTTTCGTAAACTGAAAGACGTTAAAAAAAAGTTGAATAACACTGGGTGTATCTCGGATTAAACAGATACAATTTGCAGTTAGTCGCAAGTCGATGCCGACAAAGACCAATCGTTAGCCTAATTTCTTACACTGACTAGCCGTGTCACACTTTCAGCGTATTTCACATCGCCGCGAACGATATTGTTAATTTTTTAAAAATATATACGACGAGATTATGCCCGCGGCTTCGCTCGCGTTAAGAACTTTCATCCCCTATTTTATCCCCTTGGGGGTAGAATTGATCAAAATCTTTTCTTAGCGGATGCCTACGTCATAACATTTACCTGCATGCCGAATTTCAGCTCGATCCGTCCAGTGGTTTGGGCTGTGCGTTGCTAGATCACTATGTCAGTCACCTTTGAGTTATATATATTTATATATTGGTTGGTGAATTATTACTCTTGAGGACTCTGTATAGCGATTTTGAGGAATTCATATTTAAATTGTTTTTCACTACAAGGTATCTACATACACTCAATGAAGGTCATGTTTTAGTCATCGCACTCCGGCTTTTTGCGCCGTTCAGGCCGCAGTAGACCGGGAGATAAGCTGGCGAAGAACACTCCCAGCGCTCTTTTAAATAACAAAAAAGGAATTTAACGATATTCAATTACAGGAATGTTTTCGAATCGCTTATGCCCTGTACCGTACATGGATCGTAACAAGCCGAGGCTTGCACTGAATTATTCATATCCACACAGCGGCTGGCGCCCTCACGAGAAACGCGTGAATACTGCACGACCCTTAGGGCTCGGTTATTCCGGGCACTGTCGTACGTAGGGCCTGCAGCACTGCGGCGCCAAGGTCGCTCTTGTTGCGTTTACGCTGTTAAAACGAGAATCGTGGTGGCCTACACGTCGCAATATATTCCGTCAGTGAGTGTATGCATGAAGAGAGTAATGAGCATAGACGAAAAGACGAAGCGCGTCAGGTTTGTATGGACAGAGATATTTGGCACTCGGTGCGCCCTGCCTGCCCCGTTAGGGACGTGGCGTGATCGTATTATTATTAGTATGCAAGTGTTATTATATCATGTAAGATCTCTACAGGGTAGGCAGAATGCTATACGCATCAAATATAACGTTAATTCTCCGTAATCTACTTTACTTCTATTTGTACGCCGTGTAAAGGCAAAATATGGCTTGAACTAATAAACTTGTTACATCTTTATATGTGCCCATATCAGTGCAAATAAACGTCTTTGTCTTTGTAATTGTCGACTGTGTGGAATCGTTGCTATCAGCTATGCGCTGGTGTTCGGTGAAGTGAGCACAATTGGAAGTTCCGGTGTACACGAGCCCTTACTAGGCGACCCTTATGATAACTAACCAACTTATTCATACAATTAATCGCGTTTACAATTGTTGCGGTCGGATTTGACCAAACCTCACTCTTGGATGGAAAATTGGATTTTAACATAAACGAATTGAACTGTAGCAGTGATAGCCTAGTGGTTTGAAATTCAGCCTTCCACTCCGGGGGGTCTGGGTTCGATCCCGGCACGCACCTCTGATTTGTTACATGCGTTTTATAAGTAACATTTAAATATCACTCGCTGTAACGGTGAAGGAAAACATCGCGAGGAAACCTGCACACTCAGAGATGTTATAATTTATATAATATTTTCTGAGGTGTGTGAAGTCTACCAATCCGCACTTGGCCAGCGTGGTAGACTTTGACCTAAATCCCTCTCACTATGAGAGGACACCCGGTCCAACAGTGGACCAACAAAAGGTTCGAAAAAAAAAGAATTGAATTCTATAACCGAATACCCGCAGTTATATAGAAAATAGTCCGCCGGAAAGGAGATTTAGAAAAGAATTATCACTTTATGTTACCAATGATTTTATTCGGATTTTTTATTGTATATCTTGCCTTGATTATTTATGAAAGAATACGAACGATTATTAATAATAATAATAATAATATCTAGGGACAATAGCACACACGGTTATCCGATTCCAAATTAGTCAATTTAACGCCTGTGTTATGGTGGTTACCAGCTGATAAACATACATATGTACATACGATATAATACTCATATACATATTTTTATTACGACCAGACACTGAACAGAGAAATGTGCTCATCACACGTATGTTTGTCTTGATTGGGAATCGAACCCGCGACCTCCGGTTTTGCAGTCAGCGTCTCTGACCACTTGACCACGAGGCCGGTCGATTGCTTAATTTCATTACCATGTATGTATATATAAGTTCTCATGTAAGTAACTAGTAGTCCTTTATGAGAATAAAGTCTTCAAACACAATTCTCCGATGAATATTAATGTTTTAGACATTTTTTTTAAGTGTAAACATTTCATAAAATCATCGCTCGTTTTTCATATTCTATAATATCTGTTTGAAATACGTTATAATTATACCGTCACGCCAGGTTTTGAACGGGGTACGCAGACGGCACCGACTGCCATATAGGTATGTAACTCCATCATTTCTTCGTTCCAAAAAAGGTATCCTAATATCACTCGAAATCCCACTGAACGTAGCAAATTATAAAAGAATTAGTTAAAAGTAAATGAAAGTTAAATCGCAAGCGAAGCGGAAGTTGATGATTAAAATATTAGATACTTTTAATCCCCAACAAAGTCTCCCCCGACTCGGTCGGTGCGGGTTTAATTTCCAAAGCGAAATTCCAAACCATTTCACTGATCACAAAGCAACTACGACGGGCAATTAGTTGTGAATATTTCGAAGAAACTTAACGAGTTCCGAATATTCTTCTTAGGTGGGCGAGTTTAGAGAAATCCATGTTTACTGTAACAAGAATCTCTATAAATAAATAAAATTGGACTGTCTGTTTTTAATAATAAAATAACCGCTTTTTACTAAATGCATATATATGTATACACGGTACATATACCAAAATAACATTTTTTCACAATTGTTGTCTGTCCGTCTGACTGTTTGCTCCGTCCAGCTAATCTGTGGAACGGCTGGACCGATTTTGACGGCTTGACCAATAAGAAGTAACTTAGACTACGTTTAATTCAATACAAATTCAAACGCGGACGAAGTCGCGGACGCAGCTAGTATATTCTAAGAAAGGCTTGAGTTTGATTACGAGTTCATCTAATGGTAAGCGAAGTAGCCTAATATGTAACATGCTTACCTTGCCTATGCATGTAATGCCAATTCGTACTTGTCTGTAATGCCTATTCACTTTATTTCTTAATAATCCCGAGTAATACCTGTCAAAATTGAGACCTACGTCTATTTCTCGCCCGTCTGGTTCAGGAGAGTGATGTATAATACAATCATTTCATTCTAACAGAGTCTATTAAATTATCATTATAGAATTCAGATCGGCTGTCTACCGGGGGTGAAAAACAATGCCTTTTCAGTTACGCGAAAGAACCACTCCGGGCTTCGGGCGATGGATGAATAATTTATTATCCAGTATGTGCTTTTCTGTCCTGCTCCCGCAGACGGGGGATAAACTTAATTGCACATTCAATTTAATGATAGTGCCAGTGATCGTGGCCGTTGCCAATCTTTGCCAGTTCACTTTGGCCCGCCAAGACTGTACTCTCGAAGGTACTATGAAACTGGCATTCAATTAATCAATTCGATACTCGTTAAATATGAAATAAATTTCCTACGGAAATATTTCCGGGCGATATACAATGGGGTTTTTTGAGAACGACGCGAAAACAGCTCTCCTTCAGAGCTGGCAGTGTATTAGCGACTAGTTAGCGATGGCACATAAAGAAGACGGAACAAAAGCGAAATTCAATAAAATTTTACTTACATATTTCAAAATAAAAAAAAATTATGCCAAAAATAAAAAAAACACCCGCCATCGGTGTCGAGTTACTACCGTACTTACGCAAAACCGGGCGACATTAAAAAAAACCGAAGTCCGAGCAGTTAACAGAAATAAATTTATAAACAAACCAAAAAATCGAATCAGTTACGCGCACACTGTTCTCTGTTCTCAATGTTCGCCGTATTGTGTTTGTGTTGGTACATAAATGAATGAAAAAGCAAAAAAATGTCATCGCTCCAATTTAATCTATGAAAAGAGAAGAGGCTCTATAATATTCAGCGAACGTTTCGAATAGAAAAACAGTGTTCGGCGTCTACGCGAACGAGCCACTTCGGGCGTCCGTTGAATAATTTATCTCTCTGTACACGCCGTTCGAACCGTTTCGCCGCGTCGCCATTGACGGAATAAATTTTGTCACGCTCTCAATTCAGTTACGCGCCATTTATGATTGAACCCCAATCTGAACGTCTGGGCACAGCTGGACGATGTCCCTCAACCACTTGTCGCTTCCGCCGCGCTGCTCCAGAGCGGTTTGGTGGCGAGGTGAACTTAACTTATTTTTTTTTATAATTGAAACAGCCCAGGCTACAATCACGTTTGATGGAAAGCGATGATGTGTGATACTATTATTGTACCACCATGCTACACCCCTAAAGGGGTGTCCCTGTATAGGACTGGAATAGAGTTACGCGATCGCCTGCCTGTCGTAAGACTGAAAGAAGACTTGCAGATGGCCAGAGCGGCTTTCACAGTCCAGTTCGTGCAACAAAATCCGTTACATTGTCAAATTTTAAAATGTCTCTTTCCAATAGCGTTCATTCCTATTTTTTTTGCCAATTATTCCATGTATTTTATTGATATTTATTTAAAACTGAACCCAATTGAATAACGCAAGTGTCAAAAAACGTAACAATATTAGCGAATTGTTGTTTATTTCAACAAAATAAAAATGATATATAAGTAATTTTGTTTATCGATTATTTTTGAAATTATTTACGGTTTGTGAAATAGAATACTTACGATAATGTAGCTTAGATACTTGTACTATTAGTTAAAAATTATATTGTTCAAACTTTTTTATTGTATTACAATATTAAAAGCTTTTCATTGACTTTCAAACTAAGTTAGGGGACCAATAATTATATCACTCCGAATTGAATGAGCCGGTCCGGGCAAAGGACAAAGAGCCGTCCCTTTATTAAACGACATATATGGGCTTATTTTGACTATTAGGTTTAATACGGAGCGTTAATCACGAATTCTAAAATGTGGTAATATTTGTTAACTTAAATTTTACGACATAAGGCTCTTTAACAAAAAAATTAAAACGCCGAAAAAACTTAAAAGCATTTTTTTTTAATTGTTATGAGACCAACTTCGAAATATACATTAATCAATTTTAAAAAAAAAAAAAAAATCGGACTACACTGTATAAAGTTATGCGTGGTAACACATAAAAAATGACAAAAAAATAACAAAAACTATCAATAACAATCTACCTCTAATTTTCGTCGGTAAAAAATACATAAACAATGTCAAAGATCCTTTAAACAGTACTTTCAATGTCTGTAACACTAGAACAAAGAACAGTGTATCCTGCCATTTCTTTCTTAGCATTGGACTCATTCTTAGCTGGTTTCTATGTTAGAAAGTCATCAAAGACCCTCCTTTGACATTATACTATCATTACGCTTTATTTCTCTATGTCTACGTAACTTCAATCGCTATACTCTTAGATCACTAAGTGAGAACAATACCCAGTTACAGACAAAACTACATACTAAGTTCTGTTAGATCACATAATGATGCTATTGTAACGACACTTGAAATGACTTTAACTAGTATTTAATTTTGTCCTTGAAATTGTTGGAATAGTTGCCTAAATGATTTCGGTATTAAAATTTCCCAGCCTAGTGCTTGAGGATCCAGTGTGCAGTACGCGAGTCTAGCGATTGAATTTTTAACTTTGTCAAGTATTATGAGAATTGTCATTTGCTATATTGGTGAAAAGATCGTAAGGAAATCTCGAGAACGTTCTGAAGTTTGCCAATCTGCGTTTCGTTTACATTGTAGATTATACCCTCTACCTGTATATGTGTATATATACATACATATATCTATCTATCTATCTATATATATATACAACCATCAGTAAAACTAGACAGTGCTCGAAGACGACCGGGTTGAAGATTGAAAGATATTATACAACCAATTTCAAATGTATAAAAAGAATATTAAGTGCCGTGTTAAGTAAATCCATTATTCCAATGAACATAAAGTATCTGTCCCCTCTCATAGCCGCGTTATGCCGGACCGCGATAAGTAAATTGAAATGGAAAAGTGATGAATGGAAAGAGTTCGGTTGTTATATTTAATTTGAAACTTGGAGACGCCGGCCAATTTGTATCAAATTCGCTGCGAAGCGATTAATTTCAGGAGAATTTACTTCATAAGGAACACCAATTTCATTTATCAATACAACGTTGTGTTTTAGATTAAGTGTTGAATATGAAATTGATTTATTCGTATGTGTGTAGCGGGGTATGAAGATTTTAAATTTGAACAACCTTTAGATAAGGCACACGGCACGTTGGTATCGCTCGGCGTTACCGTCGCTTCTTCTTTATCATCATCAATAATCTTTATTATCATTCCACTGTTGATAACGGCTTGCTTGTCAGAAGTAGAATTTTTAAGACCATTGCCAACATGCAACGTTTTTGGTACCGCGTTCCTTATTCGGACCAAATTGGTGTGAAATTCTCAAGCGGCATCTGTGTCTCCTGATATATATAATATATAAATCCGCGAACCAATACTTAATAAACTTTTTTTAAGGATGTCTGACCAGGATTGACCAATTGATGAGATCACGGAACTGGTTTATCATATAAAAAAGACGCTTTACCACCCTAGCTGGATCGAATTTACTCAATGAGGCTGTGCCTACATTGTATTTATATTAAGAGTTCCAATAATATTTAGTTAGTATCATTTTGTGCAGCTTAAATAAACACACGTACTCGAGTTCTGCAGTTTCATTGATACTCACCCAATTTGGTACACAACCAAACGTGTACAGTGGTGACCCCGACGTGATATCAAACGTGTACAAGGCCTTTGAATCTCAAAATGTACTAGTGCAAGCGATTTAGACACGTATTAAAAAAAGCGAAATACAAGCTACCTTTGTAAAGTTTCCAATGTATTTGTACGTGTTGCGAACAACTCCGGACGCTTGTCGACGTAACGGAAGCTTTTGACGGCGTCGCGGAACAAGGGCGCCGGAAGCGTACCGTCTATTGACATCTGCCAATGTATGTCGTACGAAGCCTTCACACCAATACTGTTTCGTTGTGAATGTACGAATAAAAAGGCAGTGGATGTGAGTAGGCTACAAAGTTACGTTCATGATGTATCCTGTATATCGAGTTTCTGCGTTCCACTGACGTCATTAGTAATATTATTTTACAATTTTTAATGATCAACAGACAGTTAAGCCTGATTCAACTTGATTTGAAATGGTCACTGAAACTCAATGATTTACTTTTACTTCTATTAGATCTACTTGATATCAACCAAGTGCGTTCTTTTTCTTTTGTTTCAAGGTTTCAAGCCATCACGTGTCAGGATTGTCAACCCTCCTTACCAATTGAGGCTTGGCAGATTATTGCAGAGAATTTTAATGTGAGCTAGTGTCCTCATACAAACTTTAGAACCACGGTTTAGGAAACTGAAATCTTTACCATTAGACCTTAGTCTGAATATTCGTTGCCCTGAATAACAGGTTTGAAATTCATGGCTTAGACCAATCTGCCTTCCCTAACAGACCCTTCAAACAATCAGAAAGCAAATACTTAAGTCGAAGTTACATGTCACTCATTCAGTATACTTTTACAGAGTGAAGTCTATTTCACCCCCGTTACGGGAAAATGAACAGGAGGCAACGTAGGACAATGTAGAAGTTTCCATACCATTGAGCAAAAGGTTACAGCTGTTTCCATATAAAAAGTGGCACATACAATAATAGAAATGAATTTTCTCTGGCGATATGTCAGGAGGCCATATTTAACAGGCTTTTGAGTCTGTTGATTTACCAAAGCACCGCAAAGGGTAGAAAATTAGGCCTATTTATGATGATATAGAAAATTTCAGTAAAATTAGCAACGATGTATGCTCTTTCCTAGTGGTAATAGGAGAGGTAGGTGAAATTACATGATCGTAATGAAGGTAACGCTATATAATATGCTGAGTTAAGTTATTTATATGCCTTTCTAAGAGATTAGTTATTGGTTTACAGTGCTTTAAGTTTTCATCTATTTAAACTTATACAGCCACTCCATTTCCGAAAAAGCGAATGTTACTAAACACTTATATTTTCAATTATCATAATACTTTAATTGTTAATTTTAACATATCAGATAGTTAACGTGTTACTTTCATTGATATCTGTACAGTGCTTGCATTTACTGGTAATGTTATCAAGATCAAATCTAATGATAAACTCGAATATACTTATGTTAATATATCAATAGCTACATAAAATATAATACTATCGTAAACATTATAAACATATTAAATGGCCCGATTAATCCTATAACGTGAGACATCACAAATGAAACATCAACACACAATATAAATATTATATATCCAAAAACATCAAAACATCGAGCGACGGATGAGACAATAAATTATGGTAACTAAGCTAATTGGACAACATCGAATCCAGATTACAGCCAATCAACAAACGGGTTACTAACATTTATCAAAAACAAGGACAAGGAAAAATTAACAGAACAATTAACAAATTCCATTAACAATACTTACGTAGCGTGCCCCTCAATTAGTGATCCAATTTACACAACGAATAATGCTTAACTCTGTATTTGACGCAATTCTGTGTTTATTTTCATTGTGACATTTGAACCTAGCAATATATGCATGTCTTACTTGAAATTTTTTTTCAATTAGAATTCTGTGTTATATGTCTAACAGCCTCATTGTTCTGGGAAATCGAACCCGCAATCTCTGTAAACTACAGTATTATCATATAACCATTTCTGATTGTTGCGGCAAAGACTAACCTCTTGCTAGTTTCAAATTCCTTTTGCTTCGTAACTTTCCTTTTGTTACTCGCTAACTTTATTCTTTCATAAAATAATATTTTTTAAATCTACTATATTATTTCAAAAGATTCCTTGAACTGTCTTAATAAGTATTTCATTTTTTTTTATCATATTTGTGATCTTTAAATATTCATGGTAATAAAAACTTATAAAACTTTTTATGTATGAATTGATATATTAATGAATTCATTATTTGAAACCAATAAATAATTAATATCCATTTCATCTTCACTTACGATTTAATTTTTTTATCTGTGTAATTTTTAATATATCTACTATTCTATTACAATTCATAGCTTTGTTGTATATCAACAATATTTTTGTTTATCTGTATTTGTTGATAGAAAATTCGGGTTTTTATTTTGAAATGATGTTGCTACTGCAATTTTGCTTCTATATGACTATTGGTTAAACTTACGGAAGGATGCGGCGGGTGGTCTTGTCCCTTGACATTCTGGAGTTGCTTATTGTGCGCTGTCGGAGTGCGTTCTCCAGGCGCCTGGGCGGTGGATGCACCGGCCTGGGCACCAGCGCTGCTGCCAGCCGGCGACTTCGCTTGTGGTGAACTCGTAGATGTAGTTCTGTGAGAAAAGAACAGAATGAAGAGAAGAAAGGAAGAGACGAGAGTGAATTAGCACTATTTAGACGTGCATGCTTCATCTTAGACTGCACCACAGTTTCCATCTGGTGAGCTCACAATCAAACGAAAGCGATAAAAAACGGAAAACGGTAGAAATAATGAACTAGTTATTCTGATACTCAACAATTGGAAGGCCAAGACAAAGCACTAAGTAATGGTTTATTCGATAAATCTCACATTAAAATAAATTAAAATCGACTTTAATGGAGCGAGAACAGAGGAAAGTACTCAGAGAGACAAGTATTTGTCCTATACCAATATGAATTACTTGAATCGTCAGTGATGGCTCTGTAAAATAAACTTTATTACGACCACACAAGGTTTGAAATAGCTTCATTTCAATGGTCAGTACCATTTGTGTACTCAATGCAGGGGTAATGCAACGGAAAATAGACTTTCAAGTATACGCAGTAAAGTTCAATTTTTAATATCGCATGGCCACCTGCCTTTTCTATTTCAATTCCACAGTACAAATTAAACAGTACAATAATAGTACCTATGCAGTTTCTTACGCATTGAAAAATATATTTAGACAAAGAAGTCTGATTTCAGTTACATTCACTTAAAAAATAAATGTCATTTGTGAAGCAAAGAAACCAAGCACATTTCGGAACTCGTAGGTTGTTAGGTAGTAATTAATTTAGTATTAAATCATATTAAAAGATTGGCGAACTCAATATAGATTAAAATAATTGTGAAGAATATAAGAATAAAGCTACATATTTCTACGACCGCTACTTAAAGTATATGAACTTAAAATACATTTTAATAAAAGTATAAACTTCGAAATAATCAATGAAATAAATGTATAATAAATCATAATTGGAAAAATTTCTGGCAGCAGCAATACAATTTGAAAGTCAACAATCACAATAAAAATCCATTTGGAAAAATAATAGAAATTCTTCAATAAACACTAAAGAATGTAAATATCGTAGCAATCATAAATAAAATTTGTCTACAAGCAAAAATGAACTTTATATAATAAAGAATAAAGTCGATACTCACTCGAGTTGCGCTCTGCGGAAGAGATGGCGGCATATGAAAAAGAACAAAAAGAACTCCAATTAGTAACGATGTCCAATTAACGGATTGTATGATTCTAGCAAATAGCACTTTTGTATGGATTCCGAATCCCCAATGATGTTTGCCAGGAGCAGCTGCTGACATTGGAATCCACAACAGATCAAAATCAATTATGAAATGCTACGTCAACATTAAATTCGGGGTACACATCCCTCCCCCTCCCCTCCCCCCAGTTGCCCTGGAAATCCCGGAGCTTTCGGGTAAGCTTTGCCGAGGGGGTTTTAGTAAGTAAAAATCTTATATAACTCTACTCAACCATACAACTTACAGTTTATTTATATCTGTTCGTAACGAACGACTACGAGGGTAAACGCTAGTTTTCAAATGCAAACCGTGAGAGAATATAAAGAACAGCGAAACAAGTCAGCGGAACGTCACGTCAGCCGGGATCCGCTTTGGAAGTTTCGATTTCCTACTGTGTATAATTCGAGGAGTTCCTTCATAATAATAAACCTTCGCTAACATTTTACTGACGGTACGTTTTCAAATAAGAAACAAGGAATGTTATTTTCATTTCATCACTCATCTTCCGCCCAATCCGTACTGAAGACTCTCCGTCTTGAATGTGTTTGAGATACTGTTGCAAGACACTTGCTCATAAAAGAGAATATTGATATCAAATAAGAAAAGAGGGCCTCTAATGGTACGCGCAAGGAGATGTCGATGATAGATAATGTTGAAAGAATGACAATACACAATGGTAGTGTTGAAGGACGTAGGGGAGTCAAGAGTCTCCGAATCCGGGCTGTTAGTATGAAGAGAGTGATGAATGTACGAGAATTACGTTAGGTTTTATAGAGGTATTTAACACTCGGTGCTTTCTGTCTACTCCGGGTGGGTCCTGGCGTGATGATATAGTGATAACGCAGGGTAGAAAAATTTATCTACAATGAATGCCAAAGAGTTACTCAGCATCACCATAGTTCTAAATTTAACGAGATCAAAGGTATTTCATAGAAAATTTCTCGAACCCCCATAACGTGGATATAGAAACATATATCTTATATAAAACAACCCTATTTGTTGCTTCATTTCTCCCGTGTATTCGATCTCGCACGTGAGCCTCTTATCAAGGAACCTATCTTATTTCCGTATTAGGCCCACGCTCAACCGGAAGAGAGGAACCCGGGCTAAGGTGGCGCAAGAAAAAAATAATAAAAATTTACACACATCCAATATTTTTGATGTGACGGGTACCCACAATATTGATTTGTATATTTATCTATTCGGTTTCATTAATTGTGGGCTAACTGGGCCTACTAATACACATAAATTAATAGCAATAATAGCTCTTCGTTTTTTTTATTCTTCTTCTTCGTTCTCATAGTACAACAATTCTCAGTCAACAATGATAAGCAAGTAATTTACTTTAGGAATTCGAGTATTTGCAAATAAACTCTTTAAATATTAATATATTGGCTATCATACTGATCATAATTAATACGTAGATAATTAACAAGATTATCGAGAGAGAGAGAGAGAGAGAGAGAGTCATGACGATAGGGATTCAATTGAAGCAAATGCAATTTATAATCCATAGCTATTTCGTTTATTGTCCGACCAATAACAACTCGCTGGACCCCTAAGGCCTACGTGACCTCATGTCTTATAGGAAAACTTAATATAAACGAAAATCGGATCTCAGCAATACTGCGAGGCATCTCTTGCTAAGTGAGGATCGGTAAAATTGTAATGAAAATTTTCGGTGTTCGTAAGACGCCCATCATCTTAAGGGTCGCCAGTAAACGTTAGATAAGCTAAGTGGTAGTTGTAAAGAATTTATATTATCACCTAATGGTAAGTTAGGTACAGTTTCAAATGTATCACGGTTGCCTAGAAAGTGAGTATTCACGCTTGCTTTAAATATCCTCCAGTTATACGTGTCGGGAAAAACAGAGAGAGCTATAGAGACAGAGACAGAGAGAGAGAGAGAGAGAGAGAAATAAAGACAGAAAGATTTGGCAGTTTTGTCTGATTCAATGTAGCTGGAAATACATCTTGAATGACATTGTAGATTTTCTACGCATTCTCGAAAAATAGGTATATATGTACATAGATCGTATATGACATGTCATAAGCAATTCAGGGATCTATAAAAGTCGTTTACATATTATATCCCTTGACGGCGCCTTTTAAGGGCTCATGAAAAATGAGCAGGAAACTACATATTTTGGTTATTTGACGGTTGTGGGTTCGGCCCTAATATCATCATACTTCGAGCGTAAGACAGTTATTAAAATAGTTATCCCGTCGTTTTTATAGTCCAGAAGATGCTTTAAATTGTTTTCTTTATAGTTTTCATTACCGACGATGTTAATATAAGCTCAATATCGATCGGAACGAAGCAATCGCGTCAGTTTTTCATTGGAATTGTGGACTCATCCATACCTTGCGTAACGAAAGAAGTTTGGTTCTTTTTGTATTGGCGGTATCAAAATGCTAATCCTCCTCGACGCTCCTGCGTTTATGAGTAGTGAAATGCATTTATTGTGCATTTACCTACAACACCGTACAAAATAGCTAAGTATGCAAGTGTTGTTGCTTTGGTGCTGATACTAAGCGAAGGCTGTGCATTCGAATATAAATATCAACCAAAAGGTCTGCCGTTTGATTTTAATTCCATTAATTCGCGTTGATTTTAATGTCTACAATTTGTACATCATAAATTGTATTGATTGTGTAAAATCTTTAAATGTATACCTAAGTTGACTGCCTCGTCGGTCGGGCGTTTGCTAGCGCGACTGCCGATCGGGAGGTCCTGGGTTCAAATCCCG
>DWDX01001498.1:0-18456 GCA_018245675.1 Agara michaeli | reverse complement strand
TTCAAAACCCAATTTTATATACCTAAAAAACAAAGTAAAATTTTTTTCGTTTTTTTTTTTTTATAAGAAAAAAAAAAAAAAAAAAAAATACAGACGAATTGAGAACCTCCTCCTTTTTTTGAAGTCGGTTAAAAACCAGTTCTCACAGTTTTAAACATTCAGACGATGTTTCACATTACAGGTATTCAGTTCGGTAAGCACATTTCGCCTGATCAGGGTCGCGGTACGTTGCGTCCAGTAAGATCATAGCGTCGTGATCGCACTGATACTTGTGTGCCTATTTAGTTTTTTCGATCGGCGCGTTTTCACCCCTCGTTTATATACTGCAAATGTCTATGGCCGTTGATTGCGAATATCCATGGGCGGCAATGATCACTGTTCACATAACATAAAATCGTTATATTATATATTATAATGTTGAATTAAATGTTGCGTACATTTAATTCCACATTATACCCTTTTAGTTTTATTTTCATGAAATTGTAAGTTTAATATTTTTTTCATATTTCATTATGACTTTATTACTTATGAAAACATTTGCTATATTTAACCGTGATTCAATTTGATTTCTTCATTTTGACGGTTAATATACCATCACAATATAGATACAGCATGTTAAAAATAAGTATAAAAGAGGCTCTACCAGTGTATGAGGGTAATATTTGTAAACACTAACAAAATTACACGGTACCTAAAAATAATCCTAAACACGAATACCTGAAAATATTATATTCTTATAGTATCATTTATTCACCTAAGCACAAATTCGGTGGGTCAGCAGAAAAAGATCGCCTATACGTTTTGCTTTTTATGTTATGAGTATAGATGGCGCCAAAATAAAACCTGAGAAGTAAAGAAAACATCCTATGTTTCCGGGCCAACATATAAACCTCGCAAGGTATTACCAACGTAAAGGAAGGTAACAAGGATCCGGCGCCGAGACTAAATTCAAAGTGACAGGATTACCTAAACAATGCCCGAGGTCTTAGGAAAGCTCTGTCAAACTCTTTAGTATGTTTTTCTTAAAGTACTCGCAAATACGTTTTATTATATGAAATGTACTAACACGTAGTAATCATCATCATCATCATCAACATCTGCAGCCCGTACACGTTGCTACACGTAGTAATAGTACTGATTTTATATAAATGAAGGGTCCATTAGTATCTAGATGTATATTTAAGGGTAATCAAGAGTACAAGTACAAGAATGTAACAAGTATCATACCCGGCAGCGATTTAGGATCGTCCCCAATTCGAAAGTTATATATGTAGGATTATCAGTAAGTTTATTAAATATTATCAACATACTAATTGAACAGCCTAAAAGAAGAGGGCAGAAACAACCTGTGTAGGTCGACGAGTCCGAATCGCAGGGTTCAGCCTATACACCCAAATGAAATTCACAACAGCTTACATGATTACAGTTACGGTACGCAGGCACAAGAAAAAATAAAGACATTAGCAATACCAAAGCTAAGCTTTCACCCTGATGTCAAGATCGTATATCACTGAATTTCACTTACATAAGATTTTTGTCGCAATTGCGTTCTTTAAATAATTACAAATTGTCGTGTACTAAACAGATAACACTAATTTTGAACGATAAAAAGTCGAAACTAACAAATACCTGTGTAAAGTATAAAAAGCTATTTACAATCCTACAACAGCGATTTAGCTTTCCGACTAAAAACAGAATAACGTATATTTCAGCGAAAGCGAATCAGCAAAATCTGAACTACGCTATTTATAAGAGCCGAGCTCTATATTGTTCACAAAACATAAATAGTCTCCGACTTACAATGAATAAGCAATGCGACTAACAGACAATTGTTCTAGAACATTCAACTTGAAGCGAATTGTGGCATCGGATTAACTACTCAGTACGAACCAACGAAACTTTGACTGGGTGGGATCATTTCTCTCTAATATTCAATTTAACTTTGACACTTCGCCCATCTAACCAAACTGATGACAGCTATTGCGTCACTTTCATTGTAGCTATTTTTTTAGGACTATGAAAGTCTTGGTGGGACCGAGCCTAAATAAAACGAGCAAATTAAAATCAAATTAATACTTTCATAATGGAATTTATTGCCATAATAATTTAAGCCATACTGTTGGTGAAGTCTAGGTTTCTTGTACATTTGGAAGTTACTTGCCGTTTACATTACGAATCCACCAGCAAAATCTTGGTTACTCTAAATGGCATAAAGACTGCTGTACAAACGGGTTTGAACCCGGCTGGACTCATATTTTAATCATTAATTTGGTATGTCTTTACGTGAGCTCATGGCACCTACGACCTTATCGTTAAACATGCAATTAACTATACGGGGAATGAGTTAATAAAAGTTGGCATCAAATCACCGTAGAAGCTTACTATACCCTGATGTACTCTGATTTTAAGCAAAACTCATTTTGGTGATATTTATGTGGACATTTTTATTTCTTTTATGGTTTTTGTATAAAAAGAAGGTATGGAAGATAGCAAAAGATATGAAAATATGCCAGGTTAACTACCATCATAAAATTTGCTCGGCGATTGTTAGAAAATAGTTTTACATTTCTAAACTGATTAAACTCGGGAACTAAGGAACATGGAAGTACCTCCTTCGTATTGTATTGTACGTTCCAACGCCCGAATTTCAATCTTACTTAACATATTTCAATGTACGGGAATAATCATAAACTTCAGCTGCCGAACGTTGAGCAAGTCCTCGTGAGTTACTAAGTGTAACGATCCTAACAACTAACTTCGTTTGAATAGAAACGAGTTTCTATCAATTTTCACACAAGCGGAGTTTCAAATTTGTTTCACAAGTACGCTGCGTATGAAGAACCTTGAAGATGAAATTCAGGAGCTTTGTTACAAACATCTAAGCACGTTTGAATTAAAATTCACCAACACTAAAATACGGCTCACATTAATTAATGTTTCGCAATCAACATGTAAATAATCGGATTAGCCTTTAATAAAACTATGTATTTACGAATTTTCTCGTAACGTTGGACAGGTGTCTCCTCTCGGTATAACAAGGCAGGTCACAGTGAACCACGCTGGCTTAAGTTTTGGTATGCTTCTTTGGAAAAAAATACTCACAGTGAATTTTTACGAAGCCCCCGCACACCGAAGTTCAACACAAACACAACACAATTGACTTGTAAATATCGCAAGTTTTTTAAGTACATTTATAAACTTGTAGTTAACAGTCGGTATGCACTTTTTAATTTGTTTACATTAAAATTACTATTATTGTTACATTGCTCTTTAACAAAATGTTTATTGTATATTTTTGGAACATCTATTAACTTATTATTATTTCTAGTTATTTTTTATATGCATACCTACATTTGGAATTTCTTTGTTTTGTTACGACAAAGAAGTATAACTTCTTACGTGCGAACATAAGTAGCACACACGTTTTAAAATTATCAGTATCATTATTTTATATTTATCATCATTATCGTCCACGGCCAAGGTATAAACCAATGAAATTGAAACTATTTCGAATTGTAACAGTTACAATTCTTTACAGTCACAATGTTACCTGCATTTTACTATAACAACACCCATCCTCGTCTTCTCATTATAATTAATCTGTAAAAATAACAACATGAAATATGCATAAAAATCTTTTAGTATTTTCCTTAAAACTCTCTTTATCCTTTGACCAAGCTCTAGTGCGTTTGACAGGCAATTTTCTGCAGTGTAGCAATGTGTATATTAATACTAACATTGCATTATACAAATATCGGATAACCTTAAAAATTAATAAACAACTTTTAAAATCTTAAAGCACGCTTCTATCTTACGATGTGAGCAAATGTAACACTGTAAATAATTGACACGTTATTTTTTATTTAAAAATACATACCTAATTATTACTATTGAATTTATGTTTTATATGAACATATTTAAAAGCAGGTGTTGCGTGTTTTATTAAGACCTAAAGCCGAAAGGCCGAGAAGCGATAAGACTTATTACAATTTTCAAAAATAAATATTAGTGGTATAATATAGCAATAAGTTTTATCAATATTACTTTACCATACGATGAAAAAAATGTTTTATAATATTAATTATACATAATAATTAACAATAATATTTGTGAGATCTCATTAACAGTGCATAACTATAGGCGATTTTAGAAATCAATAGTGTAAAAACTATTGTCCTCCAAATGAGTGCAATAACTATAAATTAGTAATGAACTATAGTATTGATAGCGATCGCTTATGATTGCTGAAATCCCATATAGCAAAAATCCGATTGGAAGACGGTTTTGGTTTCGTGATTTCATTGCTATTAGGGCGGCCCGCCGTTTCACGTTTATTGTCCAAGATACGAGTGGATTTGTGGAAGCAATTTCCTTTATACATTTTGTTTTGTCCTTTTTCCTGCAGTTTGATGGTCCACTTCGTGAGTTGTAGCTCGACTTCGATTTAACGAAACTCCCTCGATCGGAAAGATACGCATCTCTGCCGTGACCTGCCCGTGAAAGGGAAAAATGTAATTATTCAATCCGATCACGTGCACGTATTGAACGAAAACTAATTTAGCGCCAAAGTTCTTTTCACTAAAATTAAACATACCTCCTCTTTCGGCGCTGGAAGCGGTGCTTTATGCTGACGCGGTTTACTCTCAATTCTGAAAGCGTACGACGGGACATGGAATCGTGACTACAGTTTTATTTCTTTCTTGCACCAAAAGGATATTATTTTACCTTAAATCACATCATTGCTACATTTCAGGAATCCTAATAAGACATTTAGGTACTTTTACACTTACATATTAACTTGATACTATTTACCTGGATGTATTTTAAAAGGATAATAATAGCTATCAAGATAATTCTACACGGCTATCTGATTCCCAATTAGGCATTGAAATGCCTCTGTTGTGGTAACTGAATAGTTAAACATACTATATAATATCTACTTATGAATATTTTTATTATTATTATTTAATTTTATTATTAAGCTCAGACATAGATCAAACAAGTGTGTCCATCGGAATAATAAATTTTGAATGGAAATAGAACCCACCTACTAAATGCAAACTAGTAAACCAAAAGGTCAGAACGAACGACTAAACAAAAGGACATGACAACAACTAACTACATAGTTTAAATGATAATTAGGTCGGTTGAGAGTTTTATGCATTTTAAATATCTAGCAGAAGCAGGAAGAGATTGTTCAATATGTTGAAAACATGTACAAATATGTATGAGCAACTAGGATGGAAGAAAATAGAAAAAGGGAGTAGGTAAATTTAGTCGTAAACTAATAAATTTGTTAGCAAGCTCATCCTATTACACCGTACTGAAAAATTCATCTTGGACCTACACTTCAATGCCTTGCGTCTTTCACGAAGAAAACGTGTCCTTACAGTATGAAAGTACTGTCTCCCTTTTAGAGCCAAATAAACATGACATCGTCATTCAAGCGGGTGCCTTATGTGGGGATCCGAAGACCGTCCTACGACCTCTCCTTTATTCGTCAAGTTTTTGTCAGTCTTTCCCATCTTTGCCCTCGCCTACATTTGTTCGGAATGTCGTCCCACCGAAAACATTTACCTTACATTGACATTGAGCGTTTGGATTCCGTTAGGATAAACACAAATGCTTATCGTACCTGCCCCTCTAAATAAAACAACAGTTTTCGGTTCGGTAATAGAGCCACCGGGACGATCGAAGCACGAATTATTTATAACTGATTGAACAAGTTCGGTTTTTCTAATTCATTAAGTTTACGAGGTCTGTACGCCTGTGTGGCAGGTTATGGTCTCTGTAGAAACATATTAAGCATCTGTAATTACCCCTACACGCTTTACTGAAATCCATTGATTGTTAAAGCTAGTATTTAGGTAGGTAATGTGTAATTTGGCAATTTTTTTTATCTTACGTATATTACCCATGTGTTCATATCAGCAATGGTTTGTAACTTCGGACAAGATAATACTTAACGAAACGCAGCGTTCCGGTGGTGAGCCGCAATGTATCAATGGAAATAAAGTGAGCACTGAATCGGTGCCATTTGAGGAATCAATCAAAGCGAGCGTTCGCACAATCAGCGTGCGTGAGCCGGACGAGCTAATCAAACTAATGGCCGCTAGAGGGCGCTCGATTGGGCCGCAGCGAACGCCGCAACAAATCACAACAATAACATTGACGCCTGATTGATTACACTTCCATTCTGATCCATACTTAAAACACCTGATACCTCTGTCTTCCGTTTCGGGCGTAAGTGTAAGGACATAACTTCTGTATTTTATTGCGTGTTCCATAAAATACACATGTTATGCTCCAATAAATAGAAATCAGAGATTACGAACAATTATTTGTCGATTTTGTATAATGGATAGTTTAATTCAGCTAATTGATATAGGTACATAACAACATTTACCATTGTCAGTTACATACGTATACAAATTCAAATCGTTTTAAACATTATAAGGTACACACATACCCTCTGTGAAGGTCACGTTTTAGTCGTCGGACTTCGGCTTTGTGCCGTATTTGTACTGCATGTAATTTACTAGTCGATATAAGTCTTATAATCTTCCTTCAAAAAGTATGGTATAAATTTCTAAATAGATTCTTACAAATAAATATTTGTTCTCACCATGCAAATATTTATCTTGTATGGAAATTAGCATTCACGGTCACTAATCACTCGATTAACAAATTAGTCAATTTTCAGTAATTCATTTCGTTTGGTAATAATTAATGTTATTAATTTAAATATGATATGAATATATATCATATTTAAATTAATATGATCATTAACCGAAATTTAGTTCACTATTAGATTTTTATGACTTTTACTAAACTTAGCAAAGGTTTTACAAAAGTTGTGTTAGCTATCATTTTTAGCTCTGTCCAGCAAACGTCATATTAGTAACACTCCCTGGCTATCCGTTAAGAGGTTAATTCCGTAGAGGATACGAGTACTGACCACTTGAAACTTCGTGTACATATTTTGACTACGTTGTATAAATGTTGATCCAAATTTTGTCAAAAGACAAATTCAAACAACTTAGTATTGCGTTTTTGTATTCGCAAGTCAAAACGCGAAGTTGATGAACATACATACAATCACAACAATAGACACATCTTTTAGTATTCCTGTCGGCCGCCTGTCGACGCAATAATTCTATAGGACTTTCTATAGCACGTGGACGAACAGTTGGAATGACATCCAGTAGCCAGACTTGCGGATACGACACAAAAGCACTCATCGTTTTGCTGACGGACGTAAAATCCAAATCAATGGTCAGCTCTACTCACTTTTGTTATCGCTGCTATTATATTCTTGACAGTCGCTGCACAATTTGCTATATTTTTGACCACACGGCAACCGGCCTGACGATAGGCCATCGTGTTTTCGCATAAAAATTCATAGAAATACGTGAACGATGCGACGGTGCTATCTCCAGAGTACGGGCGGCCTTACATTTCGTTGCCTTTCGGCGCATTCTGAATTTATGCGCGCCATGCAATAAAGCTGAACTGACATTTTCCTCACACAAATAACTGAAAAAGTTTATCTGGATAGTATAATTGTAATAATAGGGAGTCTGATAAATAAGATGTAGATACTGTCGAACATATTTCTAATTATTATACATATTGGATATGTATAACCAGGGATATCAAATGTAAAGAAATATCACAAAGCATTTTTAGCGAATCTTAGGGACAGGTAGCATTACGTCATCTGCCGTACGTCTTACTGTGCAGCTTCTACAATATAAACGAAGAACAGCTGCTTATTGTATCGCTGCCAGCAAAGCCGCGGTACACCATTGTCGAGCTCCTTCTAAGAAATATAATAGCGACTTACTTGATCCTATCCTAAGAAGCCACAATGCATCGTCATTACTTTCCGCTTAACAACCATATGCCTCTATTCTCTTCATTTTGGCATTCAGACGCCTTATATCAAAACAATTGAAGGTTAAACTGGAGGGTGCATTATTTAAAGGATTGAACTTCCTAACGCGTATTTGCTCGTTTTAATAAAGAGAGACGACAAAATTATTTTGCAATGAATAATAAATAAGGACTCTAAGTAATTGAAGTTAAATAAAAAAAAATCTTTAAACCAAACCGTTTAAATATAGGTATCAATATGTTTGGGTGACTGACGACAAGTAGCAAAGGAAAACAATAAGCTTCAAGTAACTAAGCCGTCTCGTCTTATTTGCTAATAAAAAAACTTTGCCTATAAAATAAAAAATTATCCAAGGTATTCATATCGCGATATTACTGCTTGTTGGAGAAATTGTCTAGGACCCGGCAGGTTTATCGCTTTGTACGAATAAGCAGACACGCTAAAAGATGAAAAATGTAGTGAAGATTAAAGAAAAATATGTTTGTCATAAAGTTCTTTGTACGCTTTTGTATCATAAAATAATGTTATAAAGCAATTTCGTTTACTCTATACATATTAGGTCTATCTGACGCGAAACACGTCTCAATTTGAATTTTTGTGGAAACCACAGCCTCGCACTAGGGATTTCTGAGACCCGAAAAGTTAATGAAGTGTACCGCGAACACTTTACCCGTGTCAAGCTGTCAAAAACACGTCATATTTCACGTGTTTTTTTTTTTGTATTTCGGAGCGATCGCAACGTCGGGCACGATAAGAGTTCGGACGGGTGATAACGTTCAAATCGAGAGGATTCTAAATCCACGTTCTGTGTCGGAACATCGGAACGTCGGTGAAGTCGAGCTGTCACATCTGGTGAGGAATGAAAAAGGTATAAAAAGGAAGGTGTAAACATAATACTAATTTGTGCGTTGGGTAAGTGGAAACTTATTGTATATTGTGATATGGTGTCTCGGCGAGTTAGCGTCGGGCCGGTGCGCGGCTCCGGTTTCGCAGAAGTGTTTCGCTTGACGCTCTCTGATACCCACACGTTCTTGGGACCTTTTTTTATAAACAACATTATGTTTCCTTCAAAACTCATGCTGGCCGAGAGTATTATTTTCGTACAAGTTTTTTGTTGCGTTTTACGGTTTCGTTCCGTTCGAGGATTATCATTAAAGACATTGTTAACAACAATGTACGATATGAAAAAGTTTTTTTCACAGTATTGATATAAATTCTTAATAAACGACCGAGACATCTCTACCTCGACCAAATAGGTGAGACGGTGACTGCCGAGAAAGTCAGTCTGCAAAAACGGTGCGCGTGTATGAAGCATTGAACATAGAAGAAACATGTCCCGTTTGTAAGGATAGAGATATTTGGTACTCAGGACTTTCTGCCTACCCCGTTACAGGCCCGTTACATGTTTAATAATAATAACTACTAGTTAAGTTTAACTAGTGGTCTGGGTTCGAATACTGTAACAGACACCTCTGAGTATGCAAAGAGTTACAAGCCTGTCACAACTTAAATATATAGCGAGCTATAACGGTGAAGAGAAATATTCTAAGAAGTTCTCACTGTATGAGGAGACCTGTGTCCAGTAGTGAAATAATAAAAGGCTCGAAAAAAAACTCATAATCACCAGTTGTCGTACGAAAACTTCAAATACATATATGTATATTAGGGGTAATATTGCATTATTGTGCTAGCTCAAATATATCTCTACTGAAAGGCATCAATGCAATATTATATTTTATTATTGTATTAAGTTGTAGCTTTGAAATAAATTGTATGATTCTTTTATTACGTTTTATAGTTAAGTTACTGTCACATGTAGTGCATTTTAAAACGTTAGAAAATTAAAACATTTATTTAACAATGGGTAAAAATCTCATCCAAATTTCGCAATGCATCTTACTCTTTGTACCTGCTACTCTGTGACATCTCCGTGTAGGGATGGTACTTGATTAAAGTCATTATAATACTTTTAACATATATTTAATACTCTATAAAAATGTTACACGATAAATAATTCTGTATTCGCAATTAAATAAATTCGCTGTATTTATTACACATTATAGTTGTTTAATATAACTTACTTTTTATTACACTGTAAGTATACAGAAAACGCATTTTTTTGTAGTTAATTTTCCCATTTGTTATAATTTGCAATTTTTCGAATCGACTTTATATCTGTCATTGCTATATTTTTCTTCCTGACACTTCTTTAATACGCATCAACATATGCTGTTTGAATAAAAATAGATGCAAATTTTTAGCAAGCGTTATTTTTACAGGATTAAAGTATTGTTAAATCTGTAACTTTATGAATGCACGTTGCTAATTATTCAAGTTTAAGATGACAGCCCTGAATGTTTCATCTGCCACTTGAACGATCGAAAGGTACGACGGCGCGCCGGTATCAGGAAGGAATGCATAGTGGGTGACTTGAACACTTCCTGTCCCTTTCGCACGCGACCGGCGTTGCTTAAGCTAAATTTGTACTCCGTCCCATTCGTACACACCAACATTTTCAATACTTACCTGCGTGAAATGATATACATCTGTTCAATAGCAAACTCTCCCTCGCACGCACATGCTTAAATACATTGTTGATATTGCTCTCTCACTCCTCCGCCCATGAACAGGGGTAGACGGTGTTGGCGTGCATTTGTGTTTGTGTTCGTCTATTTAGTGAACTTGGAAGCTCGCTTTCGTGTTTGTGCATAGGGTGTCAAACATGGCTGTGTGCGTGAATTGTAGAGGCGCGACATAGCTTTGCCGTCTCCATGACTTAAAAGTTTTGTTCGGAATGGAACCGGCGGGCTAGTTCTGCGCCGGCCGGCACACTCGGTGGACGTGTGTATGGTTATCGCGTCTAACTTCTGTGAAACTACGATACAAAAACTTGTTCTATGAAAAATACAGTTTTATAATTCGATCATAACTTTTAGCTGTGTTGTTCGATTTTCAAATAATTAAAGTGACTTGTTTACTATCTGACAATCAGTGTAGTTTATTTTTTTGTGAAACAACGTGTTTAGTTCAACGGACTACGGAGGTTGGTCGCTCACCATTCTCATGTAGTCTATTTTGTATCAACCAAAAACTCCGGCACATTTTACGGCTACTTAAAACTTAAGACAAAATCCTGTTCAATATTATGCGAAAGGTTAGAGTAGTATCGTTTATAACCACAATCTAAATCAAATTGTTGTGTAGGCAAATGTTTTCAGTGCAACATTTCATTCAATCACAAAGAATATTATGAAAGTAAAATAATAATATTGTACCAGAAAATTTAGATGTACAGTATAAATGTTTCTTAGCTGTGTAAACAGGATATTCACATACACTAATCATTTTTACCATCTTTCGTCACTCTTCATCTTTACTGCGGAGTTGAACAACCTTAATGTATAAATAGACCTTGAATACAGGCCAAGTATAAACAGAAAACGTCTCCAAATATAGACACCCATGTATTATCACTTAGAAACTACTGAAAAGTTTTTATGGTTCTATCACATGTTTCAAGGCGACTCCTACTAAGCGAATGCCTCATAATATATAAATATATGCGTTGGATCGTAATAAATTGATATATTTTTAATAATAGTGATAATATAATCGTCGCTTCACTTATTTAGTAAAACATTTTTTAAAAAATTTAAGCTTTTTATATGAGTATTAAATATTAATTTCTTCATTCTATTCAAAAACAGTTATTTTTTTAAAATGTAAATGGTTGCCACATTCTTACTTTAAAAGTCTATTAGAATATTCTACGTCCAAAAAGACAATGCCGCTAGTAAGTGGCAAGTAGAAGATAATTTACAATTTCCGGTCTTTCTAATTCTAACAGTTACAGAAAGAAAAGGGAACAATTGCTTAGTCCAAAATCTATTGTGATGCTAACAAAGGCCGTCGATCTGTTCCAAAACGCGAGGGACGGTACACTCACATAATTTTGTATTATCAGCTACAATTATTAATTATACATAGCCACATTGTGTTGCTAGTTTATTAAACAACTCTTATCTTTGTTAGTTTTTTCTAACTGACGTACAATAACCACATTTTCATCGAAATCTTTCAAATTGGGTATACTATGTAGAACTAAAGAATGCGATGTCGAACTTTTTAAAATATCTTATATATATTATGTTCTCATGTGAGTGAGTTTATGGGAATAAATATCTTTAAACCTTAAACTAAAACTTAAAGAATACCTATGTTAACATACGTAAATCGTATTTGTAAACTACTTTTTTAAGATTAGCTAGCTTAGTGGTTTGAAATCTAGGTTGTAATCTCGACACACAACTGTAACTTTACAAAGTTACGTGCGTTTTATATTACTCGCTATAAAGGTCAAGAAAAACATCGTGAGAAATCCTGCACACCTTAGAGATGTTAGAAAGTATAAATATTTTTTGTTGAGATGTGCGAAGTCTATCAACCCGCTCTTGACCAGAGTGGTAAACTGGCCTTAAACCCTCTCTTGCTAGGATAGCCTACAGATTATTAATACTAAAATATATAACGAGATAATTTTACTATCGTTAATTGAAACTATTACGAGTTGTAATTAATTTTAAGTAACATTGAATTGTAGACTTTCCCAATGTATGTTATTTTATATTATTTTTGAAGTGATTGCACAGGTTACATTAGGTTAGTGAAATAAAAAGTTTTAAAATATAATTGCAAATTACGCTTAAGTTGTAATGAATAAAAAATAGAGTAATTTAGAGTATGTTGCACCTGCCTAATTTGTTTCATACTCGGTAATTGGAAACAAAACGCTTATTCATTTTGTTATAAAATTATCAAAACAAGCGAGAGTATCTTTATGTTTTAAATCTATTAATTTACAAAAATATATAATATATTACCTTCCCATATAGGGAAATAATAAAAAAATCAGCAGCTTAAATAAAATGAAAGTACATTACATTTAATTACATAGACTCTCCAGAACATAAAAGATTATACAAACAAAAAATAATTAATTAAGTTACCAAAATTACGTTGGAACTGTTAAGGCGGCTTACGATAAAACTGCAGTGTAATTCTTGATAGTGACTGAAATAAGCATTCACATAATGTACAAAATGTTAGACATGTTTCGCTTAGCTGTAGGTAAATATTGCCATCCTAACAAATTACATAAGATTAGCCATGAAACACTAAGTAATTGGGAGGTCATTCACAAGATAACTATACAATATAAGCCACTGTTACTTTATTGGACATTCCTTGACCGTCCAACCATTCAGCGATTTATAACAAAACGCTTAGAAGTCTCCCGATAAAACTATAGCAAACTTCGCCCCACAATTCCATCCCCTCACAGTTCAATCCGGCCAGAGAATTACTAGCATTGCCACTGTTATATCTCCTTGTCCGAAACAATTGATATCTATATTTGTATCAATAATACGGAAAGCAGACGTTTACGTGTATTCTGTACGTGAACGGAATCCAGCGGAGAGCCGTCCCGACCGCGGCGCGCCCTGCGGTACATTTATTGTAACTATTGATAATATTTTCTACAGAAGATTTTATTTTCTTTTACACGAGATGAAAGTAAATGGAGACCGTCTGAATCGTTATTAGTATTGGCAGTCAATTCGTAGTAACGTTGTAAAATTTAACAGTTTCACTATTTACTTCAAAATATTATGAGAGTTATAAGATGAATTCAAATGCTATTATATACCTAAGAGGTAACTATACTCGTAATTATTCCGTGTCAAAATGTGCGGTGATAGTTATAAAAACGTTTGGCTCAAACAATAACGATTACGATAAACGATATCATCACAAGGACACATAAACAAAAAATCCTTCTAAAATACCGTATGACATGAATTATTGTGTATTCATATTACAGACCGAGAAGCCGGAACCGCCATATAAAATAAAAGTATTATATGTCAGCTTACATCATAGCAAAGTTTACGAAGTTGTTATAAAGTGAGATGACACTTGTAATGTTCTGAATATGTTTAAACTGACACAAGAAAAATAACACGGTTGACTAGACCAAACTAGAATAAGGTTTGTGAAGGATTATTCGTAAGTACACAGAGCTAACAAACATGACAAAATGTACATAACTTTTAAATTTTATAAACAGATATTTCATTTTAATGTTAGCCTATACCTAATCGATGTTCGATATTAGGACATATACATATACATATGTGTAAAATAAGCGCTCGAAACTACACGATGCATATAAATTACACACATTGTTTGGTCAGATTCTTTGGTTATGCTTCGTTCGTTGGCGCCTGTGACGCGTATGTATGGTGGTAATAATTGTAGCATTAGTAGGCATAACGACCACGCATAACGACCATACCAAAAAAATCGAATACAATAGTAAAACTGAGTACGATATATTTACAAAATTTATAGAGTAGAAAAGAATTGATATTGATTTTTTATTTTATATTTATCTAAAATAAAGCACACAATAAGCAACCATCAGCAAACAGGTATTTGCCATAAAGTAAGAAATTCAATACTATTTGTAGTTATATTATTTCTGAGTAGCTGTTAGTCCCTTTGAATCATCCCTGAACATTTCTTGAGGTTGCGGTTGGGACCCCGTTAGTAACATTTAATTGATTTTGTACTCCAGAAACTAATTAGACTTGTGGTTTATGTAACCGAACAGTATTAATAACTTATTGCATCCTGCCGTTAACACAATCTCCGTCTGTTATTAATTAAACGAATCGTAAACAATGTCTTAATCATGTAAATTGATTATTATTACAAGAGTTTATTATAAATATCGTAAATAAACAGTCTAACAAAATTCATGGGAGCTCGGTTCACTGAACTTTAACAAGTAAGTTTCTTCTACAATAATAGTAGCTTATAATAAATTGAGGACTAGCAAAGAAAGGTCCAAACCAAAGCATACATAAAATTAAAGGTAACCAACACGAAATAAGGAAAACATGCTATCAATCACAAATTCCTTCGTGTGTTTAATATAAAGAGCTTATTTTAACACCCGTTAAATTCGAACGCAAAAGCATGTCTTAAATTTCTACCAAAGTTTTTAGTTATAAACCCTTTAACTCGATGCAGAACCAAATATTTCTTAATAAGCAACGAATGTAATTTTGTGAAAATGAAATTAATTGAAATTACTTTCTTAATTACAAACGAATGTAAGATCTTATTACAGAGCTGTTGTAATTTTGAATATCAAATTTGCTTTTAAATAACCATCGACAAAAGTGTTTACAAAAACAAATATTTTGCACTGAAGTGTAGTTACCTATTTATTAATTTCTTGATCTGTGCCATATAGACCCCACGGGAATTGCAGAAACCGGTCAATCCTGTTCGTGCACTAGAGTCAGAAGATTGTATCGCTTACCCGTTATGTTCATGCTATGATTTTTGAATGCTGAAAAAGTCTGGCTTTGCGGTTACAAGTCAGAAAGGTTTATGGTAGACTACGAAAGTTTCGCAGCTGTTTATTTTAAGATCAACATATAATCCTACAACACATAATATTATATCGTCGCCGTCATCCTATTTTATCTTCAGTTCTAACAATTAAATTGTAACTAAACCGTAAACAGGTATCGATATTATAAATATTGTTGATGTCCAACATGTTTAGTTTAGTTCCGCTTCATATAAAAGTAATACCCTGTTTCAAATTGTATGTTAAAAGCGCATCGATACAAGAGACACAGTATTATTGATTAGTATCGTCTGTTTGTTGTCATACCGATATTTCGTAATAAATAACTCGGTTCGAACTGAATTTATAAACGGTTTGTCTGATGTATGGTAAAGGGAACTCAATGATTTGAAAATAGAAAATAAATTCACTTGAGGTTGCCAAATCAAAATTACCATCGCAATTTTAGACGCGGGCAAGTTATTAATGATGTTTATTAAGTACTGCTTTCCGATAGTAACACAGATCAGGAAGAAAGAGACAAGTACCCAGTGAATTATCCAACAAGCTTCTTTGTATTTAAATATGGCTGCAGCTACTATCATCCGTCGATATTTATTCAGCCTTCAGCTCTAAGAGGCTTATAATACCGCTGTTTCTTTATTAATAATTCAAACGGAACCGTATCTCGTCTGCCCACCCAATTAGAGTAGGTACATCTATTTGATTCTATGTTTACACAAAATCAATTTTATATTGAGACGTTGTAATTGTGCACAAACTTTTCTTTTTAAATTGTATTCTTGATTTATTTAATTGTGGGAAAATAAAAACTAGTTTAATATAAACAATGTCGTTTTCAAAAATAAATGTACTAAAATAAAGAAGTGCACATATAATTAACAACACATAAAACGGCCTCGGAGATTTAGACATGAATAAGACATCAATTTGGTTGTCGGGACAAGCTAACATAACTCTCAATTCGACTGTCTGTTTCTACAGCCTATACAATGGCCCATTAATTAAATCGCAGGCAAGTATAATTTACTAACGTAAGATGTGTCGGCAGATATTTTTATGGAGTTTAATGGCGTGACATGGATACGTGCTGCGGAGGAAACACCGAGTATTGTGTTACGGGCTCAGTGGTCTTTATCGAGGTGAAATTTCATTATACTCGTACCCCATTCCACCTACCATTCAATTGGAACACCTTCGCACAATTGGAAGGGCTGCCTCAATGGGTTGTCGGATGAAATTTCTTAACATTCTTCGTTCATAATAAGCGAAGCCTGTCGTGCAATGGGCAGTAACGGTGTAATTGTGGAACGTAATGAGATCGACAGATATGAACGGAGATTAAAGTCCGCTTAATGAACTCGTATAAAATAATGTTGCCGAAATACTTAAGAATTCGCTGATAAAATTATTTTGAATTCTGGTACAACTTTTTATTCTCCCATCTCGGTCTTGGCAATTTGGGGCGGCCGAGGTTTAACGCGCTAACAAAAGATACCTACTCGGCGTTAAAGTAAAATGCCGAATTTGTAACTCGAGTAGGCAACAAACAAAATGGATGGGAGCGTATCCTTGTGTATTTTGTAAGGTTTTCTGCTGTTAAAATAAAATTGTTGTTTCGAGACATTTCTTAGGAAAATATCACCTTTCTCCTTTAATAAATGTCGTATCAGTGTGTGGTATTAAATGGTATTGTGGAGATTCAGTAATGAAGACATCATTACAGAACCGGTTTAGCTCCGTCGAAAGGCGGGACGGCTTGCACGAGCTTCTTATGACCACATATTTCTCGGAACACTCAAAATTACTGGCCCCAAATTACAGCGCTGACCTTAAGTAGCGTATGTTTTGTAACTTAAAAGTTCTTCCATAAATCCCCGAAACGCTCATAAGAAAACATTAATACATTGAAAAACGTTAGGTTTTTCTTGCATTCGATTTTTTCCACTGAAATATAGCTTTATCAAATATCATCCATAACATGATTAATCACGTCACCTCAGTTATATTATAAAGTCTTTATTTAATAAAAAAAATACCACGAAGGTGCATATATCACTAAAATACTTGGTCCGAATGGAAACCTATAGAGATTTTTAAATGATTCATTTCATCATATCAAAATTCATAAGAAACTTTTATGGTTTCAAAATCATTTATCACTGTAGTATTGATATAAAATAACACACATCCCTTCTGATCCCACAGGATATAAACAGAGTGGGAATTCACAATTTTGATACCCTTTACACGTTTGAAAGAGGGAGATTTAAAATATTTATGTACTCCAATGGATTTACTTTCAATTGAACAAAAATCATTCACCCGCTAAACCAGGTCATTAATCATTGGAATAAAATGAAAACCATAATCTATGACGCCTGTCAAGATATATAAAGTTATTCAAATATTGAACCTGCTGTATGACTATTGCGTTACGTGTATTTAAATAATACCTAATGTCTTAGATATCTAAAAAATATTCTATGTTGCTGTTGAAAGCATGTGAAAACCCTATATATTTATATAAATTAAATAGCGAATACAAGAATCGGTTCATACATTTTTCAATGATTAAAAAAAAATTCATGAAATTGTATTTAAATGGAATGAAACGTGAAATTACACAAACTGATGCACACAGGAAAATGTTCAAATCAGGTAGTAAAACTAAAGTAGCAGAAGACCTGCATGAAAATTACTCATATGAGATGTATCACTTAAAATCGTAAATAACCGCTCTCTTGTCGCATAATTAAATAATTCAAGCTATATACAGAATAATACGCATATTAAGCTTACATATTTAAAGTAGACTTAATGGATGCTCAAATATCTTCTCACAAGCTTGTGTAAGTCACGCGGTGTTAAGTTCATACAAAGCAAGCAACTACGTGGAATTACTCTAATTACTACTAAGCACTCATCAACGTATCGGGTGTTTATTACGTCACAACAATATTAAATGTGCTACACAAATTTCAGACGTACTGTATGATAACTACTCCGTCCTTTCGGGGTCCTTTTTCAATGCTTATCTATTTAATTCATCTCTGGACTCTTTCACGGGTCGATCCCTGACCGTGTACGGACAAGATACCGGTCACACCGCAAC